>CAXKVW010000539.1:0-179976 GCA_964058825.1 Carex arenaria
GCTAAATAATTGGTGGCGCAACAGCACAAATGATCAGGCTGCCGGTCTTCTTATGCCAGAAAACCAGTTCAAATTTGTCGGCGAGCCTCAGGTATGTTTTAATCATTTTGCAGTTAAAAACATCAACATGTAAATTAAACTTAATGCTATATTTGCTCAATACACGTGCTTTGATAATTACTTTAAATAAACCCTTGAAATTCTTTTGATATAATGAGCAATATTTCATCTCATCTAACAAATACTCTCTCTAAATGAAATCGTGTAGTCTCTATTGATGAACGGTTGTGGGAGATTCAACTCCTCTCTGGCTGCAAGTGGGACCTGCAATGCATCGGATCTAGAGTGTGCACCACTCACACTAACAGTTGTACTGGCAAAACTTACCTACTCTGAATGGCAAGCATAACATCCCTCTGTGCACTGAATTTTGAAATAGAGGTATGATTCATCAATATTTTGTTCAATAGCTCTCAGAATAAGAGACGCTCATTATTCGTCCTCACTAATTGCAAGAACTGGTAAATTAAATGTTACACTTTTCAGGGACATTCATTAACTGTGGTTGAAGCTGATAGTCACTACGTCGACTCCTTTGTCGTGAAAAATCTCAACATATATTCTGGAGAGACTTACTCGGTAATTCTTAAAGCTGATCAAGACCCGACCCGCCATTATTGGTTAGCAAGTAATGTCGTCGGTCGAAAACTAGGCACACCAACCGGAACTGGACTCCTCAATTATTATGGAATCCCTCGTGGAAGTCACCCTCCTACCGCTCCCCCGATCAGGCCACTTTGGAACAATACCTATTACAGGATGCAGCAAAGTTAGGTCACACGTGCTCATCCGAATTTCATTGAACCACCACCGACAAAATCCAACCGAGTAATCATCCTTTTGAACACCCAAAACCAAATTGATGGAATCACAAGATGGTCCCTTAACAATGTGTCACATGATTTACCGCATACACCATACCTAATTGCTCTAAAGAACAACTTGCATTAATTGTGTGTTTGAGCATGCAGAAGCCACCACCAGAGACATATGATATAAAAAAACTATGACATCAATGTACCTCCCCCGAACCATAATGCAACAAGGAGCACTTCGATCTATAAACTCAAGTTTGGTTCAGTAGTAGATGTGATACTGCAGAATGCTAACACACTAACAAACAACAACAGTGAGACTCACCGGTGGCACTTGCACGGTCACGATTTCTGGGTCTTGGGTTCCGGATTGGGGAAATTCGACCCAGAAACCGATCCAAAGAACTACAATTTGAAGGACCCGATTTTGAAGAACAATGATGCATTGCAAACATCTGGATGGACAGCAATTAGATTCAAGGCAGATAATCCTGGTGTCTGGGCATTTCATTGCCACATAGAATCTCATTTTTTTCATGGGGATGGGGATTTTTTTTGAAGAAGGTGTCAACAGATTAGGGAAATTACCAAATTCAATCATGGGTTGTGGTAAATCAAAATTAGGAAATTAAACCTTCCTTAGTTATACTAATGCTTCATCTACAGTGCCTCTGACAAAAATTATCAGTTTTGTTTTCTATTATTCTTATAACGTTTTCTTTTATTTAATAAAAATTATTAGTTGTCAAATTGCCTACTACAGGAAAAAAAAAAAAATACCAATTTCCAATTACTGATGTGATCGAGCAGCATAGGAAGAAACAAGAATTGGTCAAAATTTAGATGGAAATGATATTAAATTGAAAATTTAAAGAAGACGAGGAAAATAGTGTCATTCCAAATTTAAATGACACATGTAAACAGCAGTACTGGCGTATTAAAGAATCTATTATAAAATTTAATTACCTCAAGGGATTATGTGTTATTTTTAATTGAAGATTTGAAGTGACATCTCATATTCTTATTAGGAATAAGGCAATCAGCAGAGCTTTCCTTTTTACATGTTTAATTATAAGATGATAATCAATCTGTTACCTTTTGAAAAGTCCTTAATAAAATGAAGAATCAGTACATACTAAAATAAAATCATTAATTAAGATTCAAGTATATTATATATTCTATATATATATTAGTATTTTACACATAACACAAAGGAGAATAGAAAAAGAACAAACAAGAAAGCATTAAAGAAACTACTGTATCTTCTATACAAAGCCCTAACAGAAAACTCCATTTCACAATTGTCTTTAAAGTACTGGAGACTCCATTTCTCTTTTAAACCTCTAGTTAGCCTGATCAAGCAGCTTCACATAACAGAGCAAGCATTGGGGTTTTCATCACTGAACATGTTAGAGAGTTTATCCTCTTGCCTTTCCTCATAGCCAAAGACTGTGACAGCTTCAACATTTCTCACATAGCCCGGTGGGGCCTTCTTGTCATAGGCTTGTGCAGAGTATGGGTGTGCAACTAGATTGTATGGAATGTATGGCCATATCTCTGCTTTCTTTCCTGTAGCCTGTACCTTTCTGAGAACCTTGCCCGGTTCGATATAACCTGTGACTGTCACCTTATTTTGCTTTCTATTTATATCCACTGATTCAACTCCTGAAAATGGTACAAGGAAACTCGGTCAGCTGCCCAGGTTAAAAGAATAGAATGACAATGTATGTTAAAGTATTAATTATTTGTATGGATGTCATGTCAGGAATGATGTAATAAGTTCATATTTATTCCCTTTTGTTGATTGAATTTTTTTTTTTTTGAAAAAAAAAAGCAACTTAAGCATCCTTCTTCAGGTTTGTGTTTCATTATAAATGGCAAATGACTGTTCTAGATAAACATATTTTTATGTGTCAGAATTCGATTGAGAAAACAGAGCTCAAGAACTCAATTTTTTTTTTTTTAACTAGACAAACTTCAGTTAAATATTGCTAAACAAAATTAGTTCAACAGTTCATCAGAAACACTGAATTTCATACAAATAAACGAAAATCAGGGGAATTATATTTGAAAACAACTAATTTTCATGAGTAATCGGAATACAAAAAAAAAAGAAAAAAAAATATATGTATACCTTTCATGTTGGACAGAGCTTTTTTAACCTTAAGCACACAACCATCACAATCCATCTTGACCTTCAATTCTACTGTTTGAAACTGCTTTCTCTTCTTCTTGTATCCATTGCCAAGTGATCCAGAGAAATACTCCATTGTTCCTTGTCCCATAACCATTTTTACAAAGTTATCTTATCTAAAACGAAGGGGAGTATTGCAAAATCCTTATTAGATATACTCAGTGATTAGCGCCTCAGAAAGCAACTTAAAAAAGGTGCAACAGAAGTTGCAAACAGATTTAGTTTGAATTAGGTAAACAAAGCAGAGATATGAGAACAGAGAAGAAGAAATAGGTACACAGATATATATAGAGTGCAACAAGCTTTAAGGAATCAAGGATCTATAGTAGGGTTTAGCAAGTGTAACTGAGAAGTTTCCTTAGATGCCTTGCCAACCATGCAAAGACTGGTGTACGTACCGCTGTTTCCTTTTAATTTATAGCTCACCACTCGGTTTGAATTTCTTGCTGTTGTGCATGCAAAGTACCTTTATATAATACGAGTTCAGCAAAAGTATCAGCCGACTAAAAAGTTACTGTTAAAATATTAATACGTGTTACAGAGCAGCAACAACAACAACAAGAAAAACACTTAAATTATATTTTGCTTGTGTGCTTAATTTGAAACCAACGGCTTGAGATGCAAGAAATCTGCTGGCGGCAGGGCTATGTAATTCTTAGCATATATGAAGGTTTAAGTAGTTCAATTTCGTAGCCAACAAGATATCTTAATTTGAGCATAATGAATTGTTTACCTGACAAAACTTCTTAAACCTATCTTTGTGTGCAAAATACCGCCATCGATCTCTGTATATTCTTTTTGTCACCTCATTCTTTCCTAATTAATACAATCACAATACAAATTAATATAACTTGAAATACCACATTATTAACTTAGTTATGTTAAGTTAATATTAGAGGGTTAATATAACTACTAAATTAAGGTTAACATATAGAATTAACCTGAGGTAAAGAATAACTTTAATTAGTAGTGTGTGTGTTCAAAATAATATAAAATTAATTAACTTGGTAATAATGTTACAATTACACCTCATTCTTACGTAATTTTTTATATCTTCTTATTCATATTGATAGAAGGGATCATTCGGATTTTTTTTTTTTTTACCACCCTCTTAAATCGTTTTAAATTAAAAACTACTCCTACCCATTTTCTTACAAAAACACCACCTCCGCACAAGGGTTGTGCGCATCCGAAGAAACGGGTCCGCACAAGCGATTCGCGCACCCGCGGGTCCGCACAATGGTATTGCACACCCCTCTATTCACTGGTCTACGGAAGAATTCGCGCACCGGGTCTGCACAGTAATTTCGCGCACCGATCGGATCCGCACAAGGGTTGTGCGCACCCGCCCCTGGGCGCTATAAGGTCGTTGCACACCCGATTTTACCCCATCCCGGGTGCGGATCCAAGTCGGGTGCGCAACACCATTGTGAGGATTCAAGTCGGGTGCGCATAACCACTGTGCGAATCCAAGTCGGGTGCACATAACTGCTGTGCAGATCCAAATCGGGTGCGCGAATCCCTTGTGCGGACCTATTTTTTTGGGTGCGCACAAGGGTTGTACGGGGTGGATATTTTTGTAAGAAAATGAGTGGGAGTGGTTTTTAATTTAAAACGATTTAAGAGGGTGGTAAAAAAAATCCGGGGATCATTTGTCTTCCTAGAATATTTTTTTATTGTAGGAGAAAATGAAAAATCACACCTGTATAGTAGGTGATTTGCTGTACTTAGCTGTTTCGTTTTGATTGACAAGTTGAACTTGTTCTCATCGATGTCTCCTCTAATGTAATCAATCGATTAATTAGGGGCAATATGTTCTCTATGGCATATACTTAATGCAACATTTGTGGGGTTCAGCAGCCATTCACAAAATTTGTATGAAAATCCAATTTTTTGTTCACGGAAGGATATTTTATTAGTGCTCTAAATTTCGTACATAATGTTTCACTCTTATCCACCTGTCAGTAACTCATAAACTGGCACATATAAAAAACGGCGGCCATAGAGAATCCTAATGCTAAAATAACCCTCCAAGCCGAACTCGTATCCTCTGAGATATCTCAAACTTTGAGTGACTTTTTGGAATATTTCAATCGTTTAAATACGTTCTGCACGAATCTCAAAGCTCAAATAATACTGGCCCCCTACCTTTCCCCGAATAGACACCGGACACGTCGGTCACGCAAAAATTGAGATATCTCAGAGGATACGCACTCTCCAAGCCTCCAAGAAAGCTAATAGTTCCAAAACAGACAGCTAGCTAGAAAAAACTATCTTATTTTTACGGCTAGCTTTTGATTCTTGTGAGTACTAGTACATTCAAGAATGATTGATGAGTATATTTTTAAAATTTTATTGGATTGATACTAAATTACTAATTTAATTGTTAAAATTTATCTACTTTATTAGTAATGCATGTACTTTCAAAATTTTAGAAATTTTGAATTTATTTAGTACAAGATCAAGCAGTTATTTGTTTTGTATTTACTGAATGAATTTAAAACTTTTAAAATTTTGCATGTACATGTATCATTCAAGAAGTAGATGGATTTTAACAATTTAAATTCGTTGTTTGAAGCCAATTTGATCGAAAATAAGAGGTGGAGTAAATTCCTTACTTCATATTCAAGCTGTCAAATGAGATGTAAAATAGACAAAGTAAAATATGGAGTAAGAAGTGAGTTAATTTGGAGTAAGGTACTCCATCTCTCTGTGAATTAACTTACTCGGACGGATCCAGGATTTTCGTCAAGATGGGCAAAAAAATATCGAATCGGATTTAAATAGCTAATTGGATTTAAACCCATTAACTAATTGGGTATTTGATAAAAAAAATAATGCTTTAACTTATATTTTATAATACTCTGACTTATAATTCATGATATTCTGACTTATAATTATAATTACCAATCATAATTCGAGAAATTTATTTTAATTTTAACTATAAATTTAACCCGAATTACCAATTAAACATTCAGAGGGGGCCAAAAAAATTCCAAGGGGGCAAGCCAGTCAGAACCGATAAATCTCTACTAAAACTCAAAATCCAGAAGGGTCAGTTGCCCCCTCCCGGTCTACAATGGTGCGCTCCTGATTTGATAAACCCTTCTTATAGAATTCGAATTCCTCCAGGTTACCAGATGTAGAAAAATTAAATATGGACTGTTTTCTTTTAATCTAACACAAATCTCAAAACACATCTCTTATAATTTTTATAAACACCGAATTGAGTTAGATTCAGCTGGAATTAATCTGAACTGTCCGTTACTGATATAACGGACATCCTATATAGATAAGTGTGCATCAATGCTACAAATTAATAACTGTTTATCGACATAACAAATAAAAGTGCATCAAGATAAGTAATCCTAATTAAGATTGAACAAAAAGTTCAGAAAATATATATATATGATGTACGTTAATTTTGATAAGTAATCTGAACTGTCCGTTGCTGATTTTTCTCAGTCAGAGGTGATATATCAGTACTAGTTGTATATTGTTTTTTAAGTCCAAACCATTCAAAACGAATCTTCCTTCATTTATATATAAATTTTCAAAAATTCAATTTATTTACGGTAAAGTCAATCGCAAGCTGTCAAAAATAAAGAGTTTTAGTTAATTTTGATACATTATTTTTTTTTCAAAAGTCTTTATATTTAAATTCTGAAAATAGTAAAAAAAAAAAAATTCAAAAAAAATTGTAAAATTTGGTCTTCAGACACATTTTAGTGTGGAGATTATGTTGAACAGTTCGGACCGATTGTTTAAATTTTGAAAACAAATATATAACTTAATATGCTTATATAAGTAATGTTTTTTAAGCCGTAATAGTTTTATTATGCGTAAACTATGTAGGAAGTTGTGGAGATTCCAGCTAGCAATTATTTTCTTTTATTTTCTTTGAAAACTTTAAGCCGTTCAATTAATGTACAATGTTATTTATAAAATTAAATATGAGCTCTTTTTAATGAGAGGTATTTATTTTTGTCAAGAAAATTTTACTCATTTTTTTGTTCATTGTAAGATTTAATCTCTTTTGCTTTATCGTACAAAATTCACTTTTCAAATGTTTAAGACCCTACTTGAAACCTTATCATCCACTTATGAAAAATTAACTTATAGACAAATTAAGACTTAATTAGATTAATTAGTTAGAGGTTTTAACTTTAAATCGTTCAGAAAATTTTGCTTATCATTCATCTCGTATTAAATTTACTCACTTTTATTTTTAACATTTGTTCATGATTTATTTTTTTTATAATGTACAAAGTTGTTTTCTTCTCCTGTGTAGCTTCTGCATGACTTTCAAAAAAAAAAAAAAAAAAATTTCTGGTATTTGCTAGTACCGACTAGCTTTGCTAATTTGGGTAGCACTTGTGCAGAAGTTTCGAATCTATTGCTCTGATACAATGATAAATTTCATAGAGAGTAAAAAGAGTCTGAGGGGATAAATATTATGTATTTGCTTGATTATTTTTCTCTTACTACAAACTCCTATTTATAATTACAAAGACTCAATAAGTCAATATAGCTGTTTGTACTATTTTTCTATTTATGATAACGACGGTACACGTTACTGTTTCATTTCTTTCTATTTTTGATATTTAATCTAAACACTTGGATCTTTAGATCAATGGTCGATGATGATGATTCTGAGATCATTCTTCAACATGTTTTCTTCAAGCGAAAAAAAAAATCTTTATACTGAACAAAATCATCACCCCAATTTAATTAAATAAGAAAAAACCTAGATTCATAAAGCAACTTTACATATGTGCTCATTGTAGCTAGTTATCAAAAGTTTTTGGTGCTTCCATGAAGAAGAGCATCTCCTTTCCCTTTTGAGTTTTGATATTGGACCCCCTTTTTCTCCCACTTTGGTAAAGCAAGATGTTTACTTCTAAAGAGCAAGGGTTTTTCTTATTATAATTTTTTTTTTTGGGTACAACCGCAACCTAGCATGTTTAATGGTTAGATATTCACATCTACATTCAATCAATTTCTTAAAGCATAGAAATTACACAATTTTAAAAATGTAGACAGCGACATTTTTTTTTGCAATATAAATAATTAAAAGATAATAAGCAACTAAAACCTCTGATACTAAGCATGTGCATTTAATTATTTTTTTGTTTTAATTACCTCTTGATTTTATACAAAACAATCTCACAGTTTACGTAAAAGGACAGAGAGATATAAATACCACTATATTCTTAATTTAAACTCTCTTCATATATATAGATCATGGTTTTTTGTTATTTAATTTACATACTTTTTTTTTCTAATGCTGTATATTTGCGATATATGGGGATTTTCAGTTGCAGAAAAAAAAAATCATTTTAGAAAATGTTTAATACATTATTAGTTTCAATATTTAAAGTGCTCTTTCTAGGTCCTTATCACCCTTTAATAAAAGATTCTTCATTTGGAATGCTTTGTAACTAATATTAATAGTACAAAGTATATATACTTGCATGATATTCTCATGAACTTTTCCCCTTTGTGTTCGTGTCGGTCTGAGTCTATTTATTTATTTATTTTATTTTTTGCTAAAGGGTTTTAGTCTTCCTTTGTTCCTCCTAGCAACAGAAACTTAGTCCTTAAGAAAAAAATAAGAGAGAATATGAGCAGATGAGATGGATAAAAAAATTTCGACAAAAACATGCCGAAAAGGGGGCGGCGCTTCGCATGAACACGTATCCTCTGCATTAATTCAAAAGATAATCTTCTGAGTTAATGTATCTCAGTCGTCTGATTTTAAACGGAGTTAATCCGGCCATCTAATTTTAACAAAGAAGCTCTTTAATATGGGACAAACTCGGATCCGATGTCCATCGGACTCAAATTTGGGTCCGATGGGTTCCATAACCATCTGATTTGTTTTAAGATTCGTGCCATGGATGTTAAAACGAACGTGCACATATCTTAAAGAGAATCGGACGGTTATGGAACCCATCGAACTCAGTTTAAGTCCGATGGGCATCGGACCCAAGTTTGTCCCCATTAATATTAGTGCGGATCTTATCTACACGGATTTAAAGCGAATTGGATGGTCCAGATGTATAAACTCAAAAGATTTCATTTTGAGTTAGTGCAGAGGATACAAATTCGCTTCGCATGTTTTGATATATCTCATGTTTTTTTTTTGAGTAAAATTCAAGATCAAGCCATCTAACTATTTAATACTCTTGTTATTATAACAAATAATTAAGTTTCGAACTCATGACCTCTCACATAGAAACCATATGCCTTTATCACTAGACCAAAGACTGGTTCTGATATATCTCATGTTTTTTACAATATTTACCAGCTCAGGGAAGCATTGTCCCTCAGAATCCTGCAAGATGGGGGTCTGTGGTTGAAGCATTGCTGAATGACAAATACAGCTCAGGGAAGGCGAAGGGGAAGGGGAAGGAAAAGAGAATCGTAGTTTTTTACAATATTTACCATAAGAGAGCACTATGTTTTAATTCACTTGTTTATATTCTTAGTTTAGATGGATGCTGTAAAAGATACCCGCTAAGGGATATCGGACTTTGTGATAATAGACACATCTGGTAAGTGGTAACATCTACCAAGATTTTTCAAAAAAAAGATATATCTCATGTTTTGCGTGACTTGTTGGAAAATCTCAACCATTGAAATACGTTCTCCAATCTCAAAGCTCAAAATAATATTGCCCTGCGCTATCCCCATAAAGGCACCGGACACGTTGGTCACGCAAGAAATATTGCCCTTCGCTATCCCCACATTGGCACCGGATACGGTGGTCACGCAAAATATGAGATATCTCAGAGAATACGCACTCGGGGGGCTTGTATATCAAATCCATTCCATGCTTAATTTTTTTTTTTTTTCTCATTTTTGATAATTTAAAGACTTCTTTTTATAAGGGGAATTTCACATATATCCCTCAAAAACTTCAAAATTATATACTTTCTCCTCTGAACTTTAAAATTATGTATTCTCCTCTTTAAATTTCAAAAACTCAAAAATTTACTCATTTTATTGTCTTATATATTAAAACTTATTCTAAATTTATAAAATACACATTTCACCTTAATTAAAAGCATAAAACGCCCATCAGACTCAAATTTGAATATCAAGGATTCATCTACCATCCGAAATGCTTTAAGATTGGTGCGCTCAACATGAATCTTGAAGCGAATACGCACGTAATTAAGCGGCATGCACAGATCTTAATACGATGTGCGCAGATTATAATTTCTTTGAGATCTGTGCACGCTAGATCAGCACGAATCTTAAAGCGCAGATTCACCTATATTGAAGTGGCACACACAAATCTTAATGTGATGTGCACATATCAGACGGTAGAGGAACCCTTCGCATTCAAATTTGAATCCGACGGGCGTTTTATGCTTTCAATAAAAAATAAAATTAGTATTTTATAAATTTAGATTAATGAGTTTTAATATAAAAGATAATAAAATAAATAAATTTGTGAGTTTTGAAAACTTAGAGAAGAGAAATACATAATTTTAAAGTTTAGATGGGGGAATACATAATTTTGAAGTTTTTGAGGGGTATACGTGTTCCCCCTTTTGTAAAGCATATAACTGTATGATATTTTTTTATGAACAGAACAAGAACAAAACATTGTGTTGCATGTCACGGCTCTTTCGAAAATTTCCTAAATTTCTTTGATTTTCATCTTTTATTATGATTATTGATTATGTCTGACAACTAAAGGAACCGTAGCAATGCTACCGTTCTTTTAAAACACCTCTTCGAATTTTAGCCATTATTATCAATTTATGCTTGTTTGTTTGCTTTATAAATGTTATATGTCATTATTCAGTTTTATAAGAATTATTATTTTAGCTAATTAAATAAAATAACATTTGTTTCATTCTTTTAATAATGCACAACAACCCTATTGCTACTTAATTAGAATTTGTTATTTTTTTCAATATTATTGTCCAAGGAAATACAAGAAGTGCTTAGCTATTTTTATGATTTTAACTTTTTTAATTATGTGTATTAACATTTAATTGATTTTTTTTAATAATATAATTCAATCCTTCATAAAATACTAAATGTGTGCTTGTAATTTAGTAGTTAGAATTTCAATTTGTGATTGTGAAAACTTGAATTCAAATTTCACTGTCACACATTATACATTCTATGTTTGAGCCACAAATCCTGCATATTTGTGCTATGTTTCATGTCCAATTTGACCTCGGATTCACACCAATAAAATTATGGGTTACCGGCTTAATTACCGCTTATGAATAAGTTAACTTATTTATCATTTCCTAGTTTTACTGCTGTCAAGAAAATCCTTAATTATCACCTCTGCCTGATGCAAATTAATCAAGGTGGTGGCGCTACAATTAACGCCTCAACTAATCAACTTTATTCCATCTAGGAAACTAAAAAATAAACATAGCTGTTTTTATTGAAAAATATAAAAGAAAGGTTCAAAGATTAAAAGCATAAGGAGATGCTGCTAGCTGGATTGAAATTGGGTCCTTAGTCCCTGGTCCCTGGGGAGAGAACCACATTTTAAGTTTATTATCAATTTAAAATTAACTTTTTAAAAGAAATCGAGTCAAAGAACAGCGTCAAAATGATTTAGAGGAAGCAACAGCATGATTAATAAAAACCTTTCTGGTACTCAGATATTTGTATGAAGCGCAAATTAATAAAAAATATCGCCATTATTTGGAAAGACCTATCAGTTCTTTAACCATCTGATAAGTTGACAAACTTAATATTTGAATTGTTTTCTAAATAATTAACAATCAGTGACAATAATTTATTGAATACGTGCTGTTATTAGCAATTACCCAAAAATAATAAATATTTTTTTTAATTTATTGAATACGTGAGAAAGTTTGGATCAAACTTTCATGAAAGTTATTTGTTGAATCTACAGAAGCCCTAAAAAGCCCATTCATAGCATTAGATGGGTCATTACAGGCTCCAATCCACATTCCCCTGCTCTATTACTATTACTATGGCCGGAACATATTATTTTTCTTTTCTTTTTTTTAATAAAAGGCTGAAAAACAGCCTATTGTATTTACCAGTAAAGAACAAAGGAACTAACGTAATCAGCACAAAAAGAATGAAAAATTACCCACTATTAAACCCTGGGATACCTTTATTGTCTCAGTCATACACACACTCGCATTCTTAACTAGCTACTAAATCTAACTAACACTCATTAGACGGCCCGGATCAACAACAAGAAGAGATATAAAAAGACCCAAAATGCTTCACCGTCAACTATCTAGTAGACTTGGTTTTCCCTTAATTAATGAAGTAATTGAGCTCTCTAATAGAAATAAAGAGTATTTGTTTTCATTAAATTTGAGATGAAATTCATGTTCTTAATTTGTTGTTGAATTTTGATGTTTATCTAAATTTGATCACTTCATTATTAATAGACCGAAACAATACCAGTATCGTTAATAGAACTCCAAACAATAAATACAAAAAAGGAAATAATTTTCTGTTATCCTCTGTCCAATTCACAAAATTGACATGGGTTCAGCAAAAATTCACGTGCATTCTTATAGGATTTCAACAGAGAACATCATTATATGATCTCTATTCTTATACTTATAAAAAGTCGAATACTAATTAAGACACCCAAAACTCTCTTAGCAATGCAAGTATGAAATATGCCTCTATGCATTTCCAATCATTTTTCATTCAGTGTTTGACCATCTTATTTTTCGACACGGGAAAGAGAACCCCGCACCTATGGAACAAGAAATAATAAAAGTTAGAATGAAACTCACTGTAATTTTATATTTTATTAATTTTAAAAAGCATGTTCTACAAAAAAAATTAGAAAAACATAAAAATAGAAACATATTTTTTTTCAATGTTTGCATCAGAAGTGACACTTGCGACCTTCTGAAGTTTGACAAATATGTATGAAGATATCAAAACTAAATTAAAGATTGTAATGGTTAATCAAGACAAAAGTAGAACATACTAGAAGAAGAAAGTCAAACATAGCATACTTAATTGGAAAAAAAAAACATGGCAAAAAGAATAAAATTTAGGGAACAATTGTAATATTTATTTATTTATTACATAGAGGGAAAGTAACTCGATTGAGCCCAACTTACGTATAACTTGTACCAGCAACTGAAAGTAGGTGGTATCAAAACCAGCTCTTAGAGACAACATCTGTTTTCTTTCATCAGTTTGAGTATTCAAAACACTGGAAAAGCATTTTTCGAAGAGCAGCCCATCTCGCATAGAATCCTAAGAAAGAGAACAGAAGTGATCAATTTATGGACTACACTTAATCAACTTCCAGTGAAGTTAAATTTTGCATAGAGTCGCTCCAATACTCAATTCTTGGTCCCAGAGAAACAGTTAATTAATATGCAAGATTGAGATTGCAATTTGGGTGCAAAATAGTACAAAATTAAATAGAAAATAGCATACCTTATCTGTTTTCTGACGAAAAAATGTACATGATCTTCCTTGATATAGCCTTTGTTAACACACCACCTTCAAACCATAACGACAAAAAAATTAGTAGGGGCATCCTGCATAAATACATATCACGCTGCACATTTCAGCTCTTGGAGGGGTGTAAACGAAAAAGGAAGAGCTTTGACATGAATAGAAATATAGTAGGGCTGCATACAGAAAACGCACAACTTGCTGGTGGCGGCATAGTTGGTCGCCTGAACAGAAGCGGTTCTTCTGTGGGCCCCACCACCAAGGCCTGGCTCCATTATCTTTCTCTTCTCTCTCTATTACTCTCTCTTTCCTCTCTCGCTCCCAGCACTTCGAAGGGGTCTTCTAAATCATACCCAGCACTTCGCTAACTTTGCCTGAACCGCTCTTGGGAGGGAGAATCGGTTTTCAGGGGGTTGGATCTGACCGACCGGGTCTGGTGGATCTGCGACGACGTCACAATCTGCCGAACTAAAAAATCTCTCAATGCTTCAAGTAAACCTTCTAGGAAAACAAAGTAGCAAATCGCATTCCTCTTTGGTTTGATTTACTTCAACAGCAAAACAAAAAAACACAGCACTATTGGTTAAATTTGGGAATTTTCGAAGAAGAACAGAAATCCTGATACGGCTTAAACTCGTTCAACCAATTTGAAAATTGGCCCTTCAATTTTTCCAACTCATCTTGCTCAATTTTTCCCACCGCCATTTTTGACAAATCAAAAGCCATTCTTACTGAGCCAATATCAAACAATTCTGGCCCAGCCACATCCGGCTCAGGTTTTACCTGATCACATGACGACCTGGTATTGACCCTGCAGACAAAAGTCTCATAGTTGCCATCTCTACAACCACTTTTATCACCTCTTTTCATTTTTTTTGACCTAATAATATCGCACTGAGGTTCATAAACAAAGAAAGGTCTGTTTTCACTTGTTGCCTCGGTGTCAGCACTCAAATTAGCAGGAAAAATGCTATCATGAACCTCTATACATTTCTTGTCGACTATTGTACCATCTCCTTCAAATGAGAAACACGTACCATTTCTCTCTCTCTCCTCTAGTGTGAGAAGAACCGGCACAGGTAGAACAGGCCCCACAAGTTTATCTCTAGGTGCTTTTGTTTTTTTAGACCACCTTTGGCCTCTTCGGTACGGCTTTGTGACAATTAAAGGCTGTTGTTCACCAGAAGTGGAACTTCTAGCGACATCTAGAAGCTGAAAGTTTGTCCTTTTTTTGTTTGGAAATATGTCCGAGTATTTTGCGAAGGCAAGAGGAATGAGATCTGATTTGAGGCCATTCAATGTGCTCTTATATGCTATTTCAACTATACTGGATGGAACACTGGTATTGTCTATTAAGGGAGATAGTGAAGGTGTGTAATTCATGGAGTCACGTATTAAAGCCAACAGATCTTCACTGAGAGAAGCTTCACTTGATTGCCTGTTATCCATGGGAAGGATTTCTGATAGATCACCATGAACATATGCATTGAGATATCTCAAATCAAGCATATAACGCCTGATAGGTACTTCCTCTCTCATACAATCAGGGCATGCGGTTACAATATCACATGATCCTGACATGCCTTCTTCTTTGGTGTACGTTTTGTGACCTGGCATTATTTCTGAAGGGCCATAATTTTGCACCTCTAACCTTCCAAAAGACATTACCCGAATCACGGTAAACCCACTTGAATCGGGTTCGATCAAAGAGTGCTTACGTGGAATCACAAGAAATCCCACAACTGTTTCTCGTTTTCTGAGCCAAGAGATGTCGTTTACAAATGTACTCTTCTCAGAAAAGAGCTTATCTACAAGCTGGTTGCCAATCCCACTACACTGGTTGGATAAGTATATACCAGATGGAACCCCCCACGCACAAAAGGAAGAGTCACTGGATGCCTCCTGCTTATGTAACGATCCATAGTGAAACAGCTTAAACTCGCCGGTAGATAATGAACCAGCCAAGATGGAAAAACCTGATCCTGGTAATGGATCATGCCCATTTGAAGGTTTCAATTCCTCTAAATTAAGCATGGTAACATAATTAGGGTCATCAAGTCCATGTTCCCATGTCAGAGTTGGGTGCAATGGCCGTCGCACATCAAGTAACATCAATTGATACTTGGTTAATACTGAGAAATGGTAATTACTGTAACTCGACTTGCAGAAAACCAAAAAATTCTCCTTCCTTCGCTCCAAAAGATTCATATTATAAGAACCCAATTTCGTGGGTTGAAACAAAATCCTAGTTTGTCCCTCCCCTGGATTCCTTAAATCAACCAAAATAATACATTTTGCACATGCAACAATAATCATCCATGGTTCAGCACCATACTCACAGCTTATAAACTGACCCGTCTTCTGACCATTGTTCAAGCTGACACTAATTCTGCCAGATCGCTTTGAACAAATGTTGAACAAATAAAGCTCACCACTTTGTAGGAGAACCGCACTCTCCTCCTTGATATGCGGGCTGAAGCATGCATGAACTACCGGATTTTCAAACCCGTGATTCGCCAACGGCACCAGAAAGGGTCTTTGTTTCTTTTTACAATCCAACTGAAAGGGCCCAGTCTCGATCCGAAACCAATTCACTGCATATAGTGTAGTAGCCAACAGGAACCCTTCAGAAACTCGATTACCCGATAAGGACAGACCTGGAACTGGAGCCGCTTCAATGATAGTACACGGCGACACAGAGAGGGAAGAAATTCGGTTGAGAGGATGCTTGAAGCCTTCGGTCTGCTTGAAAACATCTCCAGTGTGGTCGAGTGTGAGCTGGAAAGGATTTGCCGAATTAAATACTTCGGATGTAATGGAGAGGAAGGCGATGGCATGGGCGTTCTCTCCAGTTGGGAAGAAAAGGTGTAAGGTGCGGGGGAGGTAAGAAGGGAGGGAAATTAGGAGGTTAGAGGGAGGGGAGGGGCGGGAAGGTTGAAGGGAGGCGGGGCTAGGGCAGGGGCAGGGGACTTCGGGGCGGAGGAAGGAGTGGAGGGTGTAGAAATGGAGAGAGGTCGGAGTGGAGGAAGGGAGGTGAGGGAGGAGCGAAGGGGAGGAGAGGAGGATGAGGGGAGGGGAGAGAGGGGTGAACGGAGGTAAAGAGGAGGAAGAGGGGAGGTTTGGAGGGTAGAAGAGAGAGGCAAGGGGGAAGATTGACCGAAACTCACCGGAGATATCCATGAAATGAGGTGGTGGCGGCGGTAACAACCGGCGGTGATTGGACCGCCGCAGGAGAGGAATTAAAATTTGGGATTTTCGGAGGGTTATCTAACCTAAAATTCAAAAATCATCAGTATTTATAAGAGAAGTTTATATAGAGGGAGGGTTCCAATATCTATCTCGTGTTTCATTTATATCTCATATTTTATATTTTTATTTTTAAAATCTAAATAGTCGATCCGAACTATTAAATGCTTAAATATGATCTCCATGCTAAAATATAATTAGAGACCAAATTTTGTATTATTTTTAAAAAAAATTACTATTTTTTAGATTTATTGAAAATTATTGTTTTTTTATGATTCATATTTATTTGAAAAATAACAATTTTCAATAAATCTAAAAAAATAGTAAAAAAATTTCAAAAAATATAAAATTTGGTTATATTTTAACATGAAGATCATGTTGAGCAGTTTGAATCAACTATTTACGCATTATAAATATCTCTATTTTAATTACTTAAATTAATATTAATAACGCATTAAAAGGATAATTTTACCCTTCTTCTTTTTGAAGTATTTAATCGAAGAATAAAACAAAAACATCAAAATTGAATGTCTTCTCCATGTAATACTTCAAAGTTCCTATCATTGAGGAAGGTCAAAGAACTCATACACGGGTTTGATCCGAATGAGAATATAAGAAAATTTTCAATTTATTTCAATAGAATAGAGTTGAAAAGAGATGATTTAGAATTGAATTTTGATGATTGAAATGATTAATTTAAAAAAAAACAATTAATTTATAGATAAATTAATATAGTCATAAGTTTCTTCTTATTTACGGTGATGCCATTGAAAATTTTTCTGACTCATTCCCTTTCGAATCATTTTCGCTTCATTCTCTCCCTCTTCCTCCCTCCCCACTACAATCCCCTGGAGCAGGTACTCTCCATCTAGAATCTTCTCCCTTTCCACTGTTGTTTTGTCTAAATCTTTCTCCTCTCCACTCCTTCCCACTCCAACACTCTTTCAGTTCGGAGAAGATAAGGGTATAAAAGACTTTTTATGTCAGCAAATCGAATTCTCGCCAAATACCTACCATTCTATTCTCTTTTATCTCAGTGTTTTGATCAGCTGATTGGGAAAGAATTCTATTTCTAGAAATCTAGTTTGAACAAAAATCCCTCATTCCGATCACAGAAATCCCAGGGATTAAAGGAAAACAAGAAATTCTATATCACTCACAACACCAAACCAAAAGAGGATATCTTTTGACACGAATCTCAGAGCAAAATTAATACTGCCCCCTCCATCGTCTCGAGTACTCACCAACTGAGAGTAAATCTGGATCGTCTGATCAGCTCCGTACAACTCCGCAGAGAATACTGAACCTGGTCACCTTCTCAACCGCAAGCAAATACCAATAGTGTGGATTGGCAAGCTCACAGAGAGGTTATGCTCATATGGAGGATAATGATATTGGTCATCATAGAAAACCTTTGACATATTTTGTTCGCTGTTGATATTATTTTGTGTTGATAACTTGATATACCAATCAACAAAGTAGTATATCACTGTGTTTGAAAGATTTGTCTAAAGGAATAGCACATTTGCATAAAGTAGTTATTTTTTTTCCAAACATATCTTATATACTAATTTTAACTATCCACCGATTGTAAAGTTTTTGTTGCAACAAGATCAAGACATGATTACAACTGCCACATTTTTTTTAATATAGAGAGACACACACACTTATACTTTCTTACTACACTTCTTTGTGTGTCGAAAACAATTGCCAAAGAGAGACACACACTTATACTTTCTTACTACACTTCTTTGTGTGTCGAAAACAATTGCCAAAGCAATGCAAGACCTTTGCCTAGTTCAAACTTAAAATTGTTCCAAATATCAAAATTACGATAAAAATAAATCAAAATCCATCTTAATTAAGAATACAATATATATATATATATATATATATTTTTTATTCCAGATAAACTTATCGGTAATCAAACCATATTTTAACCAAAATTAATAGCTTAAGCAGAAGAAAATGATTACATATTTACATGCAACATTTATAAACTAATACAGATACCTTGGTCTAGGAGATTTTTACTTGCCTCCTAGTTCTTGATATGTCCAACACTAGGGATGCACAAAAAATTCGTAGTTCGTGATTCGATTCGAGTTTGATTTAAAAAAAGTTTGTAAAAAATTTGATTCGAAACAGTTCGAAATTAATTCAAACCAAACTCAAATTGAACCTGGTTCATTCGAAATAGGTTCGCAAACAATTATAGTTCGAATCTCAAAGTAACATGAAGCATTGATTTCTGCTGATGACTTATATTCGCTAATGAATTAAAAATTAAAACATAAGACAATCCAGTCATAACTCGTAAGTCGTAAGTCGTAACCCTTGCTCTCAGTTCTGAAATCCTAGACGACTTTCACTTCTCGTTTTCGGTGACTACGATTACTCTTTCTTGTCGTAAAAAAGTTCGTAATAGATTCGAAATTGAGTTCGTAAATCCAATTCGAAATTAATTCAAACCAAACTTAGTTCAAAATTAATTCAAACCAAACTCAAAATGAGTTAAGTTTGATTCAGTTCGATTCCTTTGCACAGTACAAGCAGCGCATAACGGCACAAAACCGGACCGGTGTTTACGCGGTCCACAAAAGTTCGGCGTCATTGCCGGTCTACCCGCAGAGCACAGACTCGCTAAGAATTGCTGTCCACGCGCGATCTACAACTTGAGCGGTGGATGGAAATGGCGCCGGTTCATGCGCGGTGCACTACTGCACTGTACCAGTGTTGTAAATAATGGTATGTGGTCATCGAATGGACGGGGTACCGCCAAGCGATTAATCGGTATGCGGCCGATTAATCGGAATTATGCGGACAATTTAACGTTTTTATTAAATTTATGTATATATATCATAATTTATTAAAAATTATTTATTTAACTCATTAAACTTATCAAATAAACTTAATTTAAGTTAGTTTTATTATTATAACATGACACTATGCTTATTTCTTCGTAACACGTAAACATTTTTCATGTGTAAGTAACACATTTATTTAATGAAAAATAAATCTGAGAATTAAGCTTTTTCAAATACTAATAACATATCATTTGAAAGAAAGAAAACATTCCAACATAAAATCACTAAATTTAATTTATGATAATAACATAATTTTATAAATAAACATGTCGTACTAATTGAAAAAATTACATCAGTAAGTAAAAAAAAAATATGGTATATAAATAATAGAAAAATTAATCAATTTCAAAGTAAGTAAGAAAAAAAACATATATAAAAATATTGGATGAATATCCAAGCATAAATAAAACTACAATACATGATTTATAAATCTTATTATCACACACTATTATAGAAAAAAAAATGTGAAAAAAAATTTCACTGGAATAAACGGAAATAAACGGCCGATTAAACGGAAAACGGCCGATTAATCGGAAAAACTGCCGATTAATCGTTATTTCCCGCTAACAGACATCCGTTAAGCGTATTCGAAACAGTTTGGTCGCCGTTTCTGATAAAACGGCCGATTAATCGCCCGTTTTCCCCGTTTTTTACAACACTGCACTGTACAGGCTGATTTTTTTTTTTTTGAGGAATGTACAGGCTGATATTGACGCTGGTTGATGGCTACTTCATGCACAGTTTACCGAACTTGACCCAGCGATTTCCAATGCCCGGTCTATGAACGCGGTTCACGACTCGACGCAGAGAATCAATTTTTTTTATTGCCTAGTTCACGACCGCGGCTCACCACTACTCGTCGCGCAAAATAGAAAAATCACGCCGGTCTACCGCGGTGACAATTTTTTTTTTCTCGACTAAAAGGCCCGTAGGCTTTGTACTGCGTCGATTTTAGCGCCGAAGAAGTGACGAGAATTTAGTCTTTAAAATATGAAATTTGATCATATGAATAGAGGTTATAATATTTTTATTTTTTGTATTTTCATCATTTGTTTATTTTTCAATTTTCTAATAGTAGAAATTTTAAAATTTATAAATTAAAATAAAACTGTCAAATAACTTATATTATTTTTTTTATGTGTACATAAAAAAATGTTACTTTCGATTTTGTTTTTATATAAAACAACAAGTTAAAAAATAAATATTAACATCAGTATATTTTTATAAGTTCTTAGTACCAATCGAAATAAAGATCAAATGCTGAAATGTTTTACATGAGCATAGAAAAATGAAGTAATTTGAACATTTCCGTACAAAATAAATTACTAAAAACTAAATATAGAACAAAGTTACTCAGTGTGCAAGTAGAACGTGAGCTGCATCAACCTCGTCGATGTTGTTGATGGTGAAGTCGAAAGAAAAGGAATGGGCCGAAGGCCCGAAGCCCATTTGGCATTTTAACGAAAACTTATTTTTTTTTCGAGTAAAGTTGGAGATCAAGCTACTCAACTATTTAATACATTTGTTATTATAGCAAATGATTTACTTTATATGAGTTTTGAACTCATAACCTCTCATATAGAGACCATGTGCCTTAGCCACTAAACCAAAGGCTAGTTCTCATAGAATACAACTGGATGTTTTCATAGAGGTCATTTTAACGAAAACTTATTGATTAAGAAGTATTGATAGAGTACAACTGGATGTGTCCAGTTCTGTACAGGCTGTGCCTAACTAACTAATTTTCCTTCTAGAATATTTCTGTTACATCTAATAGCGTCTGTAATTTAATTTAGTACTTTACTGCCCTGTAGATTGTTATCTATATATAGACCAATGTAATAGGAAACTGACTAATGATCAATACAAGATAAATTCTTCTTTACATTCCTCTCTGTCTTCTCTGGCTTCAAGCCTTTCAAGTATAGAAGATTTTGCTTCTGTTAACCATCGCTGAGTCTCTCTCTTTAATTGAACCAAGTAAGTCTTGTGTCTCTCGAGCCTAATAAAGTGAAGTGTTTTCTCCAAGCTATTTTTTCTAGGATTTTGTTTCTTATTTCAATACATCAAATACACTTGATAATTTCGTAAATTGGTGCATAAAATCGTGAGAGAGATAGAGTTACTGGATTTTCTAGGATTTGCGTCGTATTTTCGTGGTTTTCTCTCGTAAGAGTTTTCACGTAAAATTTTGCCTCTCTTTTATATTTTGTGCTCGATTACTTGTTATGTCTGTTTTTTGTGTGTCTTATATATTTCTCAATTTAATCGAATATTAGCATATGTCAGTAATGTATTTGACGAAATTACTCCTTGTACGTTTTCGCGGTGGCCTTACAACAGATGCACCCAACTAATCAATACTATGCATAACAATGTAGGTTCCATATAAACGAATGAACCAACTAATCAATACTATACGTATCACAATTGGCAGCCTCTACATACTCAGAGCAGGTTGGATCCGATGCCCATTGGACTCAAATTTGAGTCCGATTGGCTCCATAACCGTCAAATCCTCTTTAAGAACTGTGCGCACGTATATTAAAGCAAATGCGCATGGATATTAAACCGAGACGCACGGATCCTAAAGCCGATCGGACGGTTATGGAGCCCATCAAACTCAGTTTGAGTCCGAAGGACATCGTACCCAAACTGCTCTCCTACATACTATGCTGCTATGTGTAAGGATTGAGTAAAAATTGAATAACTTAATTCTAAAGCATTTTGTTTTGGGTCTTGTGGACAAATAGTGCAGTATTGGATTAATAAGTACTGAATAAAGAAATATAAAACATGATACTGAGTTACTGACTATAATTAGTATTACGTGTAATTAAAATATACACATTAATAAAACCTAAGCACAGAAAAGTAAACAGTATCAAATAACATCAAAGCATATCACTACTAAATGTTCATATTTCAGACGGATACAGATACAAATCTGAATCGGATCGGATATTTATTAAAATAATATAATAAATTATTAAAAAATACTAAAGTTCATAATATTTATCTAATTATAATGATGAATAACATAATTCTTTCATAATATATATTACGATATATGGTATATATCTACTATTCAGATACAAATAATTAAAACGTAAAAGCATATCAGACTATCACTATCTTTATTCACATGAATATTCAAATATCAAATATCCACATCTAATTTTTCGAATACGAATCAGATATTATCCGTAACTTTTTTATCCCTAGTAACACCTCTTATTCAGTTTACTCCCCCTCACTAGAGTGAGCATGTGATAATATGCATGTTATATAATAACTCACCTTATATTTCTTTTAAAGTTTAAACAGTTACTTTGAATATTCAACGTTCTCTTTATATTAAATGCACTTGCAAATCAAATTTTACATTTTTTCTATTTTTTATATATGTAGAAAATTACTTAATTTGAAAATTTCAGACCATTCAAAATAAGTGATTTTCTACTTAAGTAAAAATAGTAAAAAAAATTTAAAAATATAAAATTTGATCTATAAATATATTTTCACACGGAGATCGTGTTTAACAGTTTGAAATTTGAATCGACTATTTACTCCACCTTGATTTTGTCTGAACGCAAAAGTTCACTGTATTTTTCTTTTAACTTCTCTAGAGAGGAACTAAAGAACTTAAAAAATGGAGAAATTATTCATATTGATAATTGCAAAGTACGCGTTTTACTTAAAATGAAATCGAGATTTATAATCTTTTTACGTGGACGTATAAAAAGGATGACATATATAAATCACACTGATGCTTTATTATAATATTTTAAGGAGAAATTTTATGTACATCGCTAACTTTTTTTTTTTTTTTTAAATTACGTGTTCCTCTCTAAAATTATAATATCATACTTACTCTTCTAAAGTTTAAAAATTCACAAATTCACTCAATTTTATTGACATTTTTATTGAAACTCATTTTAATTTATAAAATATTTATTTACCCTGTATTAATAAATAAAAATATGTGGCTTGAGTAAGAAAAATATTCTGTTTTTTAATTGACTGGCTTGTGAGGACAAACAGTTCATTTCTCTACTCATGTATGAAACACAAGCAAAAAAATAAACCACTTGCTATCACAACCAACTAATTAGAAAAATAAATATTTTTCTTGAACAAACTACATATATTATTTTAATAAGAGGTAACATAAGTATTTAATAAATTTAAAACAAATTTTAGTAGAAAAATCAATAAATTAAGTAAATTTTTTAATTTTTACAATTTAGGAGGATAAATAGGATATAATAAATTCTAGATGAAAAAATAAGTAATTTTGGATTATGTAAAGGGTATACATGAACCCTTTTCTTTTTAAAAAAAAAATTCAAATTATTAAAAATTAAAAAATGAACGCAAAATGAAAAATACCAAAATAGAATCACTTCAAACCTTGTATATATTTGGTTAACAGGAAAAGTAAATAACGGGAGGAGCTCTCTGTATTTTTTAGGGTTAGTTACGTACTTTCCTCTATTCCAGTTTCGATCGCGCGAGAGGGGAGGGATACGAGTTACAAAGAAAGGAGAAGAAAGAGAGAGGGAAAACCCAGAAAGAGGGAGAGAGGAAAATAGAAGGGGAAAAAAATGGAATATATTCGCGCCTTTCAAATCCTTCGATCCGACTTCTTCTCTTACCCCGTTCAAGCTTCTGTGTAAATCCTTCGGTAAGGCGTCTCAATCTTTGTCGAAATTCCACCTTCGCTCTCTGTCTAAAGGATTTCACTTTTCAGATCTAATTCCATGCATTTTTTGAACTCTAAATCTTGTTTCTTCGAGGTTTTGGATGCTTTCTTCCACATGGGTTTGTTGTTTTTAGATTCGAATTAGAAAGGGGAAAGTGATTTTTGCAATTGTTCTTGTTTTCTTTCCAGTGTCTAATTGATAGTCGAGGCTATTTCCCACCTTTCTTCTCTCTTTTCGCCTTGCTCGGTGATTTCTTCTGAATTCAAAGAAGAGAAGAGATAATTGAGAGAAGAGAGAACAGAACAGAGTACTGCCTCTTCTTCCGCTCCTTGTCTCTTGGGCGTTTCCAGTTAGACGAGCTCTGCGTCCTCGTATCTTCGCCTTCCTACCTGGGATTTTTAAAACCCTAGATCTTAACACTCACCTCCTCGCCTAAACAGGTCAGGCCCCTCTCTCTCTCTCTCTCTGTGTCTTAACTTGATTTTAGTCTTCTTTGTCGTACTAGTTAAGCCCTTTATTTATTTAAAATCATGCATTTTTGGAAAGTGTCGAGTTCGAGGGAGGAGTTCTAGAAATGCATTTTTTTTTTCTGATTAGTCCTTAAACTATCTCTTATTATTGTTATTGCTAAATTTTGTGTACTGTTTAAATACATCCTATAGTTGATAATTGGATAATGTATTAAGTATACGACAATGGATTCAAATTCGGAGTGGTTCTAGAATTTGTTCAATCAACTTAGATTTGCCTTTTTCATTGGAGCTGAACCAAGATCTACTTTTCACCTTCCCGAAACCCTCAAAGCCCTAATTATATTGTTGCAAACCTTTTTGTGTTCTTTTTGCTAGCCTGCTGATTATAGGACAGTGCAAACTGACCCTCCTTTCGTAAGATAAAATGTATTGCATTCTTTATGCATCTTTTTAGTTACCTTCTTTCGCTGAATAATTGATTCTTTTTTCCACTGTTTGTTCCGGTGAAGGCATATAATCATGGCATCTACAAGGAAAACAAGAAAAGTGCATAAAAAGTTTGCTAAGGTTAATGATGAATGGCCTGAGAAGGAAGGGCCTAGTACAGCTAACAAAAACAAGAATAAGGTAAACTTATCATGCACAATTTAGCAGTATTACACTTTTAGGCATAGAACCTTGATCTGTTTGTACCTATTTCTTGTGACCAAGTTAAGTTTACTATGAGTTGTTTGTTTTATTTGACTGGAGCTATGAATTTGGATTACTCCCATGCATGAGAAGTGAGTGATATATTTTGAAGGTGGGCAGTCTTGCCATTCGTGGTGAAAATGACATCTCTAGATGGGTGTGTTTCACACTTTATTTTAAACTAATCAACGTCATTGGAGCAACTTATTTCAAAAATTGCATCTCTTGCCATTTTGGTTACCATTGTTTTACATTTTATAAGACTTCAGTTTTATCTGTGATTGTTAGATTTTCAACTAATCTATTATGCTTTGGTGTAATGATTGTAGAAGAGGAAATTGGTTGACCTGCTGGGTCCCCAGTGGAGCAAAGAAGAGCTCGAGCATTTTTATGATGCCTACCGTAAATATGGAAAAGACTGGAGAAAGGTCCTTAATTTATAGCAGTACACTTGTGTATTTTATAGGCTATTTTTAAATTGTTTAGGGATGTGCTGAGATTGTTTGATTGTTGCCATTTTTATTTATTTATTTGTATTTATTGTTAGGTGTCTGGTTCAGTGCGCAACAGAACATCAGATATGGCAGAGGCACTTTACAATATGAATAGGGTAAGCTTTGAGCTAAGTTTCACCCTACTTTTAAAGAAAATATGAGCTCCATGAATATGTTATATCATATGCGATTGCTAAGATGTTGATGTATCTTACACAGGCATATCTTTCCCTCCCAGAAGGAGCAGCTACAGCTGCTGGGCTGATAGCAATGATGAGCGATCACTACAGTAATTTGGTACTTTTAATTGATTTCTCATTTTTTAACATGCCCGTCCTTTTGTAATAGGGAAAATAAGTAAAACAATAAATTGTGTTGATCATATAGGAAGGAAGCCATAGCGAAAATGAAAGTGATGAGTCACTTAAGAAGGCACCCACTAAGCCACCACCAAAGCGTGGGAAGGGTAAACAAAAGACAGAATCCAAAGCTTCAAAGTCACGATTTACTGACCTACTTGCCTATGAGCCTGCATCCTCTAGCTTTGCTGCCCCTCCAGAAATAAAGAAGAGGCGCACTGGAGGTGAAACTTTTTTTTTTTTTTTTGAAAAGCTAATTTTCCTAGCCTATTTCTGCAGGGGTTGGTTTGCAAAGGATGACCAATGTTTTGTCTCATTTGCTAATTTTCTCTTGCAACTTTGGATGATGTTTTCAGCAACTTTGGATGATGTTTTCAAATATGGTCAAACTGAATGTTATCTGCAAAAAAAAAGTTCTTATTTAAATTCAATGCAAGATTTAAGTTTCTGTTTTATAATGAGGGAGAAGACCTACATGCAGGCACCAGACCTCGTGCTGTTGGAAAAAGGACCCCTAGGGTTTCTGTTGCAAGCATCCAAAACAGGCTTGGCTCCCCTAGTACAACAGTAAAACCCGAGGATGACGAAGGGGCCCACGTGGCAGCAATGGCTCTGGCAGAGGTTTTCCAGAGAGGTGGCTCCCCGCAAGTTGCTCATACCCCCTCTCGCCATGCTGTAAAGGTTGGCGGTAAAAAGGTAAAAGTGTCCTTTCCTTTTTAAAATTTCTGGTGCACAAGATATAGTTGTAAATCAATTTAAGCATCCTCACTTGTCTATTTTCCTACGAAGCTTCAATAAGTTTTCTCCTATTACTGGGCCAAATAGTTACTGGTTAAGGTAGCACAGATCATTTTAGATCTCAGTTTCTAGTGCTGATTACTGGAGCACTGCTGATTTTCCTTCTTCCTGTTGTTTTCTTGGTGTATTATTTCAGTTTTGCTTTCTAAAAATGTTGATGGAAGCTGCTGTGCTGAATGCTGTATTGTTATGTGGGTTCATATTAAAATGTTGATGCAAATTGTTCTATTTCTTTTTAAATTTTATCATCATCTAATATTTTTTTGAATTAAATTTCAGAATGAAGACTCAGAGAGGGACAGATCAAAAGCAGTTGCATTTCATGCAGAGGGAGAAGGTAGCCTTGGAAGTAGAGAGGCCGAGAATGAAGATTCCCCTACAGGACCTTCTTACACTCCTGGAAAGGGTGTGGCTGCTTGTGGCGGTAAAACTGGTCCCAAGTCAAAGAAATCTCAAAAGAAAAAACAGAAAGGTATAGTTGCAAACAGGTCTGACGATGACAAGGAAGCATGCAGCGGCACTGAAGAAGGGCATAATAGTAGTAGTGGGAAAGGGCTCAAGGATGCTGACGATGAGGATACTAAATCTCCTTGGGCTTCTACCTCACGGAAGAGAAGCCGGCAGCTCTTCTTTGGAGGTTCATTTTTTTTATTTCTAATCACTTTTTGGTTGGTTATTTGTTAATATTTGCTTCATTGTATGAAAAGTAGATATAGTTGGTGTCAGTTGCACACGGTGAATGTCCTTTTAGAAATGTACTAATCATCAAACTTTTCCATATTCTCTGGTTAACTTTACTTAAAAATCATCTTAACATGCATTAAATGATCAATTCTGCATAGCAGTGATTGTTGAAATCCAGAACTGACCAAAAAAATAAGGGTTGCGATTGCAGATAACATTGCTTTTTTTGTGTGTGTTGAACTTCCATTGTTCTTCATATGTTCAAAATATAATTTCAGACGATGAAGCTGGTGCATTGTCTGCCCTTCATACATTAGCAGATCTTTCGGTGAATATCTTGCAACCAACTCCTATTTCTGAATCAGGTGCGGAGCTAGGTTTCTCTTTGGCATTTAAAAAGATATTGCAGTAAACAATCATACTCACCATTTCCTTTTATTATTAGATTCAACCCAGGATAAGGATGATAACAAGGAAAGTGATTCCAAAGAGAAGCAATCTAAACCTAAAGCCTCAACAAAGGATAAAAGAAAGGCTGATGGTGTGGGCCCTGATGGCGGTGCTCGTAGAAGGACTAAAGCTGCTAAAGAAAGTGCTACTCCTGAAACTAAGGATAGTATTCCGAAGCCTGAGAAAGGAAAGAAACGCAAGCGTACTCCTTTGAAGGTAGCATTTGATAGCTATCTGTCGATTTTGCTTAACCTATTTGAATTTTACTTGTTAAGCTATGTTTTCTTTATTTGCCTTTTTGTGTATAGATCTTAAAAGACGAAGGTAAGGCTGAAATGCCTGGAGATGAAGTTGAGAAGGAAAAGGTACTAAATGCTTTATCTTTTTAATCTTTTTTTGTACTTCTTGCAAAGTTTACATATGTAGGTTAATCTTTTAATCTTTCTAAACTTTTTTTGTACTTCTTGAGAAGGAAAAGGTACTAATTACTGGTACTGTGCTGTATATGATAGGTCAATCCTGTAGAGAAGTATATTATGCTTTTTACTGTTTTGTTATAGGCCTTCCCATTTCATCTGTTTATGTGGTATGGTGTTTGCACTGGTCTTTATCTGATCAATTTAATGATTCTTATTTAAACATAATGTTTTTTATGTTTTAAGTGAACAAATGAATTATTTATATGGATGTGTACATAATGTTCTTACTGCTTTTCAGGTACCTGTTGAAGAAGAGAAGGCTACTCCTAGTAAAGGTAGACGTGCTAGCCAGGCTAGTCCTGTTTCCAAGCCAGCAGAGGGATTTGTTAATCCAGTTGAGCTTTCTCCCTCTATTTCTGGCCCTGCAAGAGTTGTCTTAGATGTGGGCCAGACTTCACCTACTGGTAATCCAGCCCGGTTGCGAATCAAGAGCAGGAGCCGCCGCAAGTCTAGTATAACGAAGGCATTCTCTAAGAGAGAGAGCTGGCGTGGTGAGACTACTACTGCCAACAAGAGGTCTTCCTATATTCCTAACTCTCCTGTTGATCTTAAGGTAATATATTACTCCATAGTCTAATTAGTAGCAATTTGTTAGGTTCTACTTTATTTTGTATTATAACTTATGGTCTCCTTTTGTTTACTGTAGGAGAAGCTATCTCATTGCTTGTCAAATAGCCTGTTCCGGAGGTGGTGCAGTTTTGAGTGGTTCTATAGTGCTATTGATTATCCATGGTTTGCTCAAAATGAGTTTGTGGAGTACTTGAATTATGTCAAGCTTGGCCACATCCCCAGGCTCACGCGTGAAGAATGGGGTGTTATAAGGGGGTATGTGTGATGTGTCTAATATAATCACTATTTCTTCTCTGCTTCACTTATCCTTCTTTCTTCCTAACAATTATTATTGTTGTTATCTTGTTGTGTAGATCTCTAGGTAAGCCACGTAGGCTGTCGGCCTATTTTCTGAAGGATGAGAGGATGAAGCTGGCTAAGTATAGAGACTCAGTAAGGGAGCATTACTCATCTCTGCTGACTGGAAAATTAGAGGGACTCCCCACCGATCTTGCCCGTCCCTTGACTGTGGGTCAACGTGTCATTGCTTGCCATCCCAAATCCAGAGAATTGCATGATGGCAGTGTTCTCACAGTTGATGGTGACCGCTGTAGAGTGCAGTTTGACCGCCCTGAATTGGGGGTTGAATTTATCTTGGTAGTGTTCTTTCTCCTCCCTTAATAGCAACTAGAGGAGGATAGGGTTCAAATACCTCCATTTTCATCAAGAGCTTGCAAAAATACATTGATATGGATAAATTCTGGATGTTTATTTTTTTTTAACTTATTGATTCATATAATAACAAAATCAAAAGTGATAAAATTTTTTGTGTATGTAGAGAATAGATCACATCTAAGGTTTTATTTTGAAATAAAATTTAAAAATTTTTGGTATTAGAAAATTATAAAGTGGAGGCATGACGGAGGTACAAAAACTGGAGGCATTTGAACCCTCTAGCAAATAATATGTTACTGGTTTAAGGGCTAACTGGCTTTTTTTCAGCATGATACGGACACTATTTTGACAGAGCTGCCTGTTTTTAATATCAAATGCAGGATATAGACTGCATGCCATTGAATCCAGTGGAAAATATGCCCGATGCTCTTAGAAGAAATGTTTATGCAAGCAAATTTGGTGACCCCAAATTTATGGTTCGAGCTAATGATTGGAGAGCTGGGGCTCTGAACTGGGTTTCTCCAAGTCAGAGTTCAGAGGCCCTAGGTGGCCCCTCTCATACATTTACTTCTCATCCAATGAGTACTCTATTGAAGCAAGCTAAGGTCGCATGCTGCTTTCACCTCATTTATTATATGTTCATTTATTTCCTTGTATTTCAACAATCTGAAAGTATTTTTAAATTAATATTTAACCTGGGGAGGAATGTGTTAGCAGGGGGACAGCATTGATTCAATTGCACAGGCCAAAGCTACCTTGAATGAAGCCATGGTTGCCGGACAGGCATTGTACAACCAATCTTGCACTATGTCACAGATACAGGAAAGAGAGGCGGACATAAAAGCTCTTGCTGAGCTGCACCGTGCTCTTGATAAGAAGGTACTAAATGTTAGATCTCTGAGATTTAACAATCTAGAGCATTGTTTTGTAACATTTGGATGTCTATTGCAGGAGATGCTGTTAAAAGAGTTGAGGTACATGAATGAGGAAGTCTCAGGAAAGCAGAAGGAGACAGATACCTTACCTGACTTGGAGCATTTTAGAAACCAGTATGCCACGGTACTTGTCCAACTCCGACAGGCTAATGATCAGGTGCAATTGCTCTTAGGGTTTAAATATAAGCAGTTACAGTAATAAGATTTAAATTAAAACAGTACCTAACAAACTTGCTTCTGCAGGTTGCTTCTGCATTGCTCACTCTGAGACAACGCAACACCTACAATGGAAATCCAGCAAATCAGTTACCCAGGTTGACAGAAACTTATGGAGGACCTTCAGATTTGTTGAACAATGTGGGATTCAATAACAGCCAAGACACAGGTACTCAAGTGGTAGAGATCATAGAGAACTCGAGACGTAAAGCAAAAATGATGGTTGATGCTGCTGTCCAGGTATGACAACCTTTTGGAGGTTCCAGGTGAAGTTATGTGAAATGACAGGTGTCAATGCTTGGACCAACAGTACCAACTGTTTCTGGCTTCCTTTTAACAATTTAAAGCACCTTATGTTGTTGAAAGCCTAGCATTGTTATTAATTTTTATATTTTTTATCTTTTTGTTTTCTGGGTGGTGATTACAAAAGTTACCTCTTCTAATAGGTGGTGTGTACTACAAATGAAGGTGAAGATTCTCTTGTCAAGATAGGAGAGGTACTGGATAGCTTGAGCAATCGTAATTCTGGGTCTGGTTCAAGCATTTTGGGGATTAGGCGCATCCCTCCTGACTCAGGTCATGCCAACTCTACTTACCAGCAGGAGAATGTGACCTCAGCAACGTTTGACCATTCTGCTGTGCATGCTGAAAGCCCGAAGATGCGCGTTGGATTTGAAGGGGAGGTCAGACTTCCTTCAGAGCTTATCTCGGCATGTGTCTCGACTTTACTAATGATACAGGTACACCTTTACACATTTCATTCCCTGTTCTCGCTGTTTTTTTTTTTATCTCTTCTTACCAGAAAGGAAAAAGAGTAAAGTTTCGATAGATGAGAAGTGCAAAGGAGTTTGGAGTCATTTAATTGAAGTATACAAACAATTTTGTTTGCCCTAATTTGATATTTAATTGGGTTAAAGGTTGTGGTGAGATAATTGAACTGAGAACAAATATGAAGATATGGTGAGATTACTGAACTACCAAGCAAATAGTAAGATTTGTTAAAATTATTGAGTCAAGGGCAAGATATTCAATTCTTTTTGTCTTTTAGTCATGTTAACATTGTGGAACTTCTACACAAAATTATGCAGTATTTTGTGCAAATGAGTGAGGCTATGGTAATATATATAGTGCAGATTGGTCCGTACTATGGATCAATATCTCTGTTTGTAAAGTCCAAAAAGTTGATCTGAACCTTTCAACATTATCTCCGTATGAAAATGTACTTGTAAATCATTTTTTTAAATATTTTAGAATATTTTTCTCATTTTTTTAGATGGGTAGAAAATCACTTGATCTAAAGATTCTAGACCATTAAAAAAGTAGTGATCTTTTACTTGCCTAAAAAAATGTAAAAAAATTCCAAAAAAAAAATTAGTATGCAAATACATTTTCATATGGAGATCATGTTGTACCGTTTATATTGACTGTTTGGACTTTGAAAACGGAGATATTGTTCCATAGTATGGACCAATCTGTGCTATGCATAGCACCATAGCCTCACTCTTGTGGAAATATCCAGTCCCCTTTATTCTTGGAGAAGTGTCTGTTTACTTACATGATTATTAATCTGTGGCAGAGTTGTACAGAGAAGCAACTGCCACCAGCAGAGGTGGCGCATATACTGGACTCAGGTCTTGCAAGCGTGCAGCCGTGTTGCCGAGATAGCACAGGCGTGTATCGGGAGATAGAGATGATGATGGGTATTATAAAAAACCAGATGCTCGCTCTCGTACCCACCCCCGCCCCTACTCTTCCCACTCCCATTTCTCTTCCTCATCCTCATGAGCTCCCTTCTCTCTAGTTGTATTGGGCGTTCTTTTTGTTCCGGTCCAGAGATAGCTTATGGCAATAAAGTAGGATTTTATACTTTTCTGTATGTGTTGATTTTTTTTTTTCCTTCCTGAATGCTTGTTCTGTAAATGTTGCTTCAAATAACTGAGCAATGGAAAGAGCTAGATTTATTTAGTCTCTAATCTACTCATTGTGCATATGGATCTCAAGTCAACTTAATAAAACTACTTGTATTTCTTTCTTTATCTGTGGCGTACACAAATTGCACATGCTTGCGAGCACAAAGGTTTGGACCGCATAAATAAAATCCAACTCAATTGGTCGACAATTTAATTAAACACAAAGCTGATTTCCAGATATTATGTCATGCTACTAGTTATGTTTACCTACAAAGTAAAAATAGTATGTTATTTCATGTCAACTTTTTTTTTTTGCTGTTGTTTGTCAGAGCTCCTGTCAAATTAAATGCGGCCGCATGGATGGCATGTGTGTGTGCAGTCGGTTGCCATATGTCGATTGTTATCTATGTGTCGGTCCATGCGGGTTTTCACTAGGCTCCCAAATCCGAAAAAGATAAAAAAAAAAAAAAATACATTGGGCGAGACTTGTACCAATGAACTATGTAGATGTGGTAAAGAATACAAACTACTAGGCTAAAACAACATTGTGTAATATACATTAGTTCTATTTTATGTATATTTTTTTAACTAGTCATAGAACTGCATATTGTGCAGTAAAATTTGCATATGTGTGCATATGCGGTATGCAGTGACCTTTTACATGCATAAACAAAACTGCAATTATAAACATAGTTTCTAATTACTCCTACTAATTTAGCCAGCTTTTAAAATAAATAAACATATGTGTATGCATTTTATAGCATTCAGATTTGCCTTGTACAACAAGGAGGTGTATATCATGTAATTATCAAGTGTAAATTTCAGGTTGTTCAAAACAACAAGTATGAAAATTCAAATAGCAAACGTGCATTATGTAATAATCAAATATGCATTGTACAATAGTCAAGCATTTTTGGGAAATAATTAGGTGTGCAATTTTGGGGTATGGATAATGAATGCGAAAGAATAAGATAATTATTAAGAATTGCCGAAACAGACATGCCACAGTTGTTACTAATTTTACCGATTTTTTTTATTAATCGAAATAAAATAAAATAAATATCGAAAAAGAGGATAGAGCTCAGTTTTTTTCGAAAAATAAGTAGGCCGGGGTTAAAACCAACGTCCCTATGGACGGAAATAATTACAGTGTTCCGGATTAGGGAGATAAATTAAGCAGAGACGGTGAGGATCAATCCGTCCGTGACCCAAAAATAAAAAATAAAAAATAAACCAAGGACGTTGAGGATCAATCCGTCCTTGGATGTTTTATTTCTCACCGTCCCTGATCAGATTTTCCATAAAGTTACGCAAAATATGAGATATCTCAAGGATGCGATTTCCGACGATTTAATATAATTTTTTTATTTAATTAGAAAATATTATAATTTATTTATTTTTTTAATAAAATACTAGAAATATTTTTATATTTTTTTAAAATTAGATAGAATACCATATAATTTGATTTATTAGAAAGACTGCAACAAATAACCCGGATCAATATTTTTCAGATCAGATTTTTCGAGGCCGTAAGAAAAATTAAAATATTTCTTGGTGTGTTATTGAAAAAAAAATAAAAATGCTTTGAATCTGAATTATTGATTCCGGTTCAAAAGTCACTTCTAGGTAAATACAAAAAATATTATGGTCTTTCTATTTTGGAAAAAATAAAAATTAAAAAAAACTTTTTGTCAGATTTCAATCATGACATATCAATTATTTTTCAAAATAGATATAATATCTTAATATTTAAATGTACTAGAAGAATCACAATATTTTCTGTATTTACCTAGAAGTGACTTTTGAACCGGGATCAATAATTCAGATTCAAAGTATTTTTATTTTTTTTCCAATAACATACCAAGAAATATTTTAATTTTTCTTTCGGCCGCGAAAAATCTGATATGAAAAATATTGATCCGAGTTATTTGTTGTAGTTTTTTTAATAAATCAAATTATATGGTATTCTATCTAATTTCAAAAAAATATAAAAATATTTCTATTATTTTAATAGAAAAAATAAATAAATTATAATATTTTCTAATTAAATAAAATAATTAAATAAAAAATTATATTAAATCATCGGAAATCGCATCCTCTGAGATATCTCATATTTTGCGCAACTTTTTGGAAAATCTGATCAGGGACGGTAAGAAATAAAACGTCTCTGGTTTATTATTTTTATTATTATTATTTTTTGGGTCACGGACGGATTGATTCTCACCGTCCCTGTTTAATTTATCTCTCTGATTTGTTTCCTTTAGTTAGCGTGGGATTAATAGCATTATTTCCGTCCATAGAGACATTGGTTTTAACTCCGGCTTACTTATTTTTCGAAAAAAACCGAGCTCTATTCTCTTTTTCGATATTTATTTTATTTTATTTCGATTAATAAAAAAATCAGAATTATTTTATAGTGAAAGGCAAATATGCACTGAACAATAAACAAGCGCACATTCATATAATTTATAAGCAACGGTTATCCAACCTGTTAAAATATATTGGAGTTACCCAAAGGCTCATTTTTTTTAGAATACTGGCAGATGCTGCCAAGTTGTTTTCATTGAATCAAAGGTTCAAAACACACATGTCACATAAACAAAAACCTTAGAGATACAACGAGCATTTTAGTTTAACAATTTGAATTATGGTTTTGATTCAAAACACATGTCACAAAAACAAAAACCTTAGAGATACAACGAGCATTTTAGTTTAACAATTTGAATTATAGTTTTGATTCAAAACACACATGTCACAAAAACAAAAACCTTAGAGATACAACGAGCATTTTTGTTTAACAATTTGAATTATGATTTTGATTCAAAACACACGCCACAAAAACAAAAACCTTAGAGATACAACGAGCATTTTAGTTTAACAATTTGAATTATGGTTTTGATTCAAAACACACATGTCACAAAAACAAAAACCTTAGAGAGACAACGAGCATTTTAGTTTAACAATTTGAATTATGGTTTTGATTCAAAACACACATGTCACAAAAACAAAAACCTTAGAGAGACAACGAGCATTTTAGTTTAACAATTTGAATTATGGTTTTGATTCAAAACACACATGTCACAAAAACAAAAACCTTAGAGATACAACGAGCATTTTAGTTTAACAATTTGAATTATGGTTTTGATTCAAAACACACGTCACAAAAACAAAAACCTTAGAGATACAACAAGCATTTTAGTTTAACAATTTGAATTATGGTATCGCTGGTCAGAGATTTACCAAGAGCAAGAAAAAGATAGTCTAAAGAAAAATATGGTCATGTTTGGTTATGGAGTAAAATTAATGAGGATTAAATTGGTTATTTCGAATTAACTCAATTCTTACTCCATCTTACTTCTTGCATTTTACTTATTATTGACTATTTAAGTGGAAAGTAAGTTTACTGCACCTCTTACTACATAACCAAAGATGATCTAAAAGACTAGAACATCTTGCTTGGTAATATAATCTGACCTATTTCAATTATATTTATTTCTAACTTCATTTTTAAACACGGTAACATGCTTCTTCACAACAAACAGCTCTTTATGTTTTTAGTCATTTGCTATTGTTTCTTGATTTACCTTAAACCTATTTGCTTCGTTTCTTTTTTCAATAATATATATATCCAATATCCATCAAGCAACATGCCTATCCTTACCTCCCTCGACTTTCAGTTCATGTCAGGCAGATTTTATCTCGTAATATTTGCACGAGTTCTGGGAAGCTTTTTGTATGTGGCTCATGGCTAGTGGTGCATGTATTAACATGGCAAATTTTTTCTATTAAATATTAGCCAAACTGTATATTGACCATATTCTATTGGAATTTATAACTTACAAGTACGCAAATCTGTATAGTAATTTGAATTCCAACCTCTTCAAATGTCAAGCAAGCAAAAGGACCAAAATTCTTATTAGACTCAAATTCCCAGAAAAAGGTCTCGGATAAAGTAAAACCCATATATGTTAACCAAAACTTTATTAGCTCGATTAATAGAGCCTGAATGCTGCCAACCTTTTTCACTGAAAACACTTGAACCCTAACTAGATATATCAAGATATAAAGAAAAACAGAAAACAAGAAAATGGCATACTTCAAGAGAAAGTGATAGAAGAAGCATATGATTGGAGAAGAGACAGAGTCTGCTCAGCTATGGCACGGGCCCGCACCTGTATGACCCACTGTGCAATAGCCTCTTCTGCTTGACTACCACGCAATCCTATTTCCAATGCATCAGCTGCTTCCGCTAATTTACCATTTACGAGCAAATTCTCAACTCTTGTTATAAGTGACTCAATTCCCTCTCCAGATTCATCATCCTCTTTGATCTGATTATTAAAATAATAAATCTCAGACAAGAAATACTAAACTAGTATTTTATTTATTTCTCTTAATCTGACTTCATGCAAGCTGCATATGCTATTTCAGTATAAACTTGGGAATCCAACCTTGATTTCAGATTACATCTTCTGATGTTATTTTAAGCAACTAAAAGAACATTGGTATGGTACTCATAAGGTAAAACAAAAAACAAAAATGTGATGTTGGTTTTTTATCGGAGAATTGGATATATAATAATTTTGCAGTACTACCTTGATGGACGAGGCAAGACGCGCCACGGCATGAGTCAACATGCCACCACCACTAGAAGGAATAAGGCTGAAACGCCTCAGTGTCCCCTTCAATGCGTTAAACTATTAAAATAATAAAACAAATGTTAAATACATTCCTTCTACATACAACGCAAAATAGAGAGTAAAACAAAGACGTGCCTTTGTGCTAAGGTCTATTTGGGTATCTGTGCCGCAATCGAGAGCCTCCTTAGGAAGGGAAGAAATTGCCAATGACAATAGGTTATCCTTGTCAATTCCTTCAAGAGATTTACTCAACAACTCGACCTCTCCCCTTAGTGGGAGCCCTTTTGAGAGCGCATCTTCCATCCCAAGTGTTGCCTGTTTAAAATAAGTAAATGTTTAAACAAAAACCCAAAGAAATACTCAATTATTAGCATATATGCTACACACTAGACAGTTTTTGGTTCTATTTACATACAGCAACTTGCTGTAGAATGCAAGATTAAGTTGACCACAAAAATATGCCATTTATTTTTTTTTCCCATATTTTAGTTTCACAATATCTTTTCAGAACCAGCACATACCAATCTTAGAAAAACAACACTTGCTGGAGTTAAAGAGGTCAGAATTGTTAACAGAATGAACCTTTGTTCTCTGTAATGTAACAGCAGCACGGCATTATTTGAAATCCAAAATATTCTGGATTGGCAAATTTGACAGATGTTGGGTGATGTGCACAAATAAGATAGTGGGTGTTAATTGCAAAAGTCGAAACTATTATTTCAATTATTCCTGAACAACTGTTTTGTAGGAGAAATGAGAAATAGGTGACTGACCAAGGCGAGGTTGTGAACAGAGTGACTTTGCCGTGCTTCTTCTGACCTCGCATAAAATGCCATGCACAATGCATTTATCTACACAAGTTAAAAAATGGATCAGTAGATGAAGCATTTTGTGCCTGTATCTAAAAGGAAAGAAGCGCAATAGTTACATTGAGGTCTGCTTCGGCAATTCTCTCTATCTGGGTTGCTTTCTCCTTTGAAATAGCAGCTGCCAACTCAGCTTTCGCCAAATCCTGAACCCTCTCCAATTGTTTTCTGGCTTCTTCTTCCTGCATCAAAGTTTGGAAAAGAAAAATGCTGAGGTGAGGTCTTAAACTCAGCATTTAAAGTACAAATTAATACATAATCTGTAGGAACAGTAGACATTCCCATATGAAGTTAGATATACATATACAACTAAAGCATATTCGCACAGAACTCTTAAGCAACCAGTAGTGTCACAGTGATAGTCCTAATGGATGTTATAGACATGTTAAGTTCCATTTTTCACCTTTAAATTTTAATTTATCTGGGTACTTCAGCAAATAGAGATATTCACCATCCTTATAAGCTTTAGCAAACTATAACACCAGGAACTAGGGGTGTTCATTGGGTCGGTTCGGTTAAAACCGAATTAAAATATTCAAATCAAAATTTTATTCGGTTTTCATAAATATAACCAAACCAACCGAATTAAACTTGTCAACCGAATAACAACCGAACCAAAATAACCAAAGTAAATTTCGGTTTATTTGATTGAACCGAAATAAGAGAGATTAAATTTTAAAAGGTCAAAACTCAATACATAAACGCATACATTTAATAATCATAGAAATAAATATGAACTATATATCAGATGTTGACATTACACACATTGTTCAGCTCCATACAAAATGTAGATGTTCTAAAACATTCAAACCAAAAAATTTCTTCATTATAAGTACAAAAAGTCAGCAAACCATTGATTCACTAAAGCATGGATTTGAACCATATGGAGTTCAGTTGGTTTGGTCTTTTCGGTTTTGAAATCTAAACTGAACCAAATATAAAAACCAAAGTAATTCAAATATTCAACCGAATCAATCCATTTAAACCGAAAAAACCGAACCATTTAATCCAAACTTTTTTTGTTCTGTTGAAAACAAAATAAATTAGACCCAATGAACACCCTGCTTACAGTCAGCTTTGTAAAGTACAAATTAATACATAATCTGTAGGAACAGTAGATATTCCCATATGAAGTTAGATCTACAAATACTAATAGAGCATATTCGCACCGAACACTTATCCAATCAGTAGTGTCACAGACTCACAGTGATGGTCTTAATGGATGTTACCGACATATTAAGTTGCATTTTTTGCCTTAAAATTTTAACTTATCTGAGTACTCAACAAGCCAGGAAAAAGGAGGAGGGTTTGTGATAGGCTTGGCGAGCCAGTGGTATAAAAAAAACAGCCTCTTTATGGAAATGAAACCCTCACGAATTGGGCAGGAGTAGTACTAGGATGGGTGACCACCTGGGAAGTCCCTATGTTGCTGATTCCGGTTGGGTTTCAGTTCTAGCCTGCCCCAACTTGTTTGGGAATAAAGGCTTTGAAGAAGAAGAAGATCTGAGTACTCAACAAATCAAAATATTCACCATCCTTATAAGCTGGAACCAAACTAATGACACCAGGAATTGTTCAGATCTGGTACCACTATCTATTATTACCGGCCCAGTTGGATTAAATTGAGCTAATTGGTTTGGGTTCAGAGGTTATAGAACCTGGTATTAGAGATACCTTTTGTTGCAGTTCCTCTTGCAGCTTCTGCTGTGCCTTTTCCTGGACGCCCTTGATTGTAGCAACTGCCCTTGCTTTCTCTTTGTTCAATTCCTGGAATTGCGGAACATATCAACATACAACTGCCATTTGTTCCAAAACTCTTGAAGAATAAAGGATAAGCAAATCTTTTAACAAAAGAAAGTAAATTGCTAAAGCAAAATCCATACCTTTTCCAACATTGCCACCTCTTCAGCTTTCTTTACTAGCAATGCTCTTGCCTCCTTCAGCTCCCTCTCATACTTCTCCTAAACAAAGTAAAATGAGTATTCAAAATGACTTTCTTAACCCTAGCATCTAAGATTATAAAAATAGTCTAGTATTATGGAAAATTCCACCAAAAACTTTTACCGCCTCCAAATATATACCAACCATTCTTTCATTTGTAAAATAAGCCCGACCATTTGAAAACAAAGGTTATGTTAATACAAAGGTAAACTACTTAGTCTCTACATTTCTAGTTTTCAATCAAGATACTTTCTAAACAGCACATACCAACTAAGGACCTGACATAACCATCTGTGTTTCATTTTTTTAGCTTTATTTCAGAGTTAGGGGAAAATGATGGCTTTGGGACAAATTCTCAACATTCAACGGAATTTTCAATTTCATTGCATAAATCTAAAGGTTATTCCAAGTTGAAAAATGAGAGAACTAATAGATTTATTTAAAAGTGCCACCAAGATATTGGGTGTACTTCGTTATAGACCAATAATAGTATAAAAATAAACAAAAGAAAACCTTGAGCCTCCTTTTCTCTTCTGCAAATATATAAGCATCTGAATCAGCTTGCTGTCGCTCAGCAGCACGTATAGCTTCAATCAAATCAACCACAACCTTTTGCTGATCAGAGTTTCCACTACTTGTTGCATTAGCACTTTCAAAATTCTCCTTGGCAGTATTCTCTGTGTTTTCTTCTTGGAGAGAATACAACTCGGCAAGTGACTTCAGTGGCTGTGTTTCGGCATTTACAGGATCCTACAGGTGTATTAATTAATGCAATAAATTAATATGGAACTGTGATTTAATTTTAAGCCAAAAGAAATCACAATGCCCCTGGATTTACATTATATGTGAGAGAACTCTTAGGAATAACAAATTAAATTTGGAATATAAGTGAGGTTTTCAATACAGTTTGACTATAAATATATGCTTAACTAGAAGAACATGACAAAATAGCTCCTACAAGACAGAAATATAGACGCTTTTATTTAACTTGGTCAAGGTTTCTAATGCAGGTCACTTGCCTCATTTCAATGCACTAAGCCTTTCATCATAATAAAAACCAGCTGTCATAAAAGATTAAAGGTTCGTACAAATACATTTTCAATTTCCAAAACAGGAAGGGAGTTATTTTACAAATAAAAAAGACAGAGAAAGATATTTCTGCAATTGTATTTGTTAGAAAAGCAAGGGTTTCACCGAGAGCAACAGCGAACAAAGACACAATATTTTTTGGGGCAATTTTTCTCTTTATTTTACTCTGAAAAATAAAGTTTGTAGTGAAATGTAAAACTTACATATACAACAGTATTAGAAGATAGGGGAGAAGAAAGTTCAAAAAATTAATTCATACCTTTTGCATCTCAGAGATGGTATCATGTGGTGGTATACCATCCAATGGACCAGCTTCTTCAACTTTTCTTGAAACAGTAGCCAAGTCATGAGCAATTTCCTCAAGTTTCTCAGATTCACCTCCATCTGCCGTACTCTTATTTACAACCTCTTCAGAATCCTTTTCTGTGTTTTGTGTTACAGATTGAGGTTCCACTGGTTTAACATTTGAGACGGCCGGTTGCAAAATACCTTCTGGCACACTTTCTTTTATATTAATAGATTTATCTGATGGTGCCACAGGATGCAACTCGGGTTCAGCCTTAATTGTGTCCGGTTCAGCTAATTTAGGTGGAGCTGATTGTTCAGTTTCCGTTGCAACTGATTCAAGTGGGGTCAGCTTTTCAGTTTTTGGTTCAATTGATTCAAAAGGGGCCGTATTTTCAGCTTTTAATTCAATTGATTCAAGTGGGGACGGCTTTTCGGCAGGTGTATCTTGATTTACAGGTACTTTCTGAGTGTTTTTTGCAATTGTGGCATCCTTAAAAAAAGAGTCAAGGTATCCATAATTGTATGCTAAACCACCGCCGCCTAGGATGAAACCGCCCAACAGTAAACTGCTGAGCAAACGGCTGCCTCCTGATTTCTTTTCCTCTTCAGATGGGGACACTTTTGGAGATGGATTTTTTGGAGCTGAGGTGGAAAGGGTATTTCTTGCAGAGAGACCGTATGGCATCTGCTTATTGATAATAAGTAGATGATACAAAACAGATGTTTAATTAATATGCAAACAGTGATTTTACTGCTTGTATGTTTTGTGAACATAAATATTTCATTGTGAAAATTTTAAATCATTTCATGGGGAAAATCTATTATTTGGAAACAACTATAAAGAAAAGAAGAAATATAAGAGGAAAAAGAATTTCCCAGTTAATAAAAATTACAATCACTGAGGTGTGCCTACAGCTTACTGTCTACTATTTTTTATACATTCATAGATCATAGTCTTCCAAAACATTAATTAAATTTACTATTTAGCTACATCATAGATTTCTCTTATTGGAAGAAACCAAAGTCTACTTGCACAGATTGTCCATTGTACAATTTCGTATCTAACGACCCCAAAACTATTTTTAGTAATGTCAAAAATTAAGGAGAAAAAAAAAATGAAACAAAAACTGATACATGCCTGTGATGTGATTGTCCGAGGATGGGACCTCGTAAGGGATCGAACCGAAGTCAAATCCCGAACGCACCTGAATTACACATTCAACAATTCATCGATCATTTCTAGCAAAAAGTTAGTCCAAAATCGATTGCCAAACGAAAACAAAAGAAATACCTTCGAAACATCGGTAGATGCTTGATTCCGGAAGTGCCCAAGGCTAACCTCTAGAAACAAGGGTCGGAGGGGATGGGAAGGGAAGGGAAGGGAGGGAGGGGAGGGGAGGGTAGGGGAGGGAGGAGAGAGAATGGGCAAGGAGGAGAGAACAGTAGCAAACGATCACTCTTTCACTTCCCTGTCCGACGGGCCACGGCCTTCCAAGATTTAACATTTTTTGGGCTTGGGCCGAAAGGGGATCGGGTCTCGGAGAATTCGGACCCCGCAGGCCGCAGGTACCTGAATTCATGCCCTCTCCGCGGTACCGGACAAAGGGAATATTTTAGAATTAGTGAATCCGGACAGTTTTTTTAACTTTGCACGAATCTCAAAAGCACAAATAATACTGGTTCTCTGCACCATTCCCAGTCCAATACTTGCCTGCAGGTTTCTGAGTTGCAATAATTAAATCTAGACCGTTCTTTTAATCTAGCACAAATTTCAAAACAGACTCTCTATAGTTTCCACAGGTATTGATCTGAGTTTGGTCCGGCTAGAATTAATCTGGATCGTCTATTTATATATATTGCACCAAGGTTGGGGATACATACTTGATCTTGCAAGTGTGCTATGTTAAAATCTGATTCCATATCCTCTAAAGTACATAATATTGTTGTTTGGATCACAGTCGTTTGATTGGAATCCGAGCCAATTTGGTCTAAGGTGGAACACATGAGGCCGCTTTAATAATTGTGTGGATTCTGATTGGGCAGTCGATATCTCGTTAGTTGATACGAATTCGTTAAAATCTTTAACTAAATATTCAGTGTTGCAATTAGCTGGCGGAAATAGTAAATTAAGGCTTTTAGGGCATCTAATACAAAATTTGAGTAAAGATTTTAAAAAAGTTGTTTTGACTTTCATGCAGTGCACGAACAATACATAACAATTTTGACTTCATATAGACATACAGAGTATATAATTAAAACAATAATTTATATAACTTACAAGCCAAAACTACTCTCTTAAAAGATATACCCCAAAATTCATGTGTCTTTTTCTTGCGTCGAAATGAATTTATGCAGCTGGAAGCAAGCTCCAATGGCCGAAATAATAGTCATGGTAACTCAAATTTTGAGTTTAGATCCGGACCGTCTAATCTTCTTTTGCACAAATATTAAAGTGGTCCACTCCAATAAATAGGGATCAATTGATCCCATTAATTTTCAAAATTTATAAGTTTAAACTTGATTTTCTATAAAATTTAGTGTAAAAAGTTTTGAGTACAGTAAAATTGATCTCCATACTCAACATGAAAATATTATATGATTGATTTCTATTACGTGTTTGACCCCTATAATTTGAAAATTTGGTTCCACCTTTGATTCTATGCATTTCATCTTAGACCGAATTGGTCTAAATTATGATTTGAGTTACCTTGGAGGATCCAGACTTTAAGCATCAGGGGGTCATTAAGCATATCTGACAGTTCATTTTATTATTGTCAGGTAGCAGGGGTCATTAAGAAGTACCAATGGGTATCAGTTGGAACTTTTTGTTAAGAGCATTGTAATGAGATTTTAAGTTTGATGCAGGCTGTATTAGGTTAGGTAAATAGGAAACGCATTTGCTGTGATTTTGGGAAATCGCAGGATCCTGTTTTTTTATATTTAACTTTTAATTTTTTGGAATGTACAAATCTCTAAGGAAATTAATTTTTATGTACAAATCTCAAAATAACTTAAAAGTTGGATATGGAAAAGCAGAGTTCTGCAATCTTTTCAAGAATCACTGCAGATTTAATTTCAGGTAAATAACCCATTAATGTAGAGAGTTTGGACCATCCGGAAATCGTAGTATTTTATCGATCTAATATAATTGTAAATTAAAAAAATATAAAATTTAATTATTTAGTATATTTATATATGAGAATCATGTTAAATGATACAAATTGACCATTTAAAATTTAAAAATAAAATATAAATGTGAAATACAACATAGCCTTTACTTGACAGAACACCACAACCTATTTTTATTACTGATAATACTTATTTTTCTTAATTAGATTAAACAAAAAAAATTCAAATAAAAGGAACACCGGTTGGTGTTTTTTACAAATACACAACATCGAAATTTGGTTTGGTGGTGGAAAAAAATAGTTTGCTCCATCGAAATTTTGGTTCGGTGGATTAATATTTTGACCCGGCCACAATTGTAATACATTTGGTCACACCGAATTATCTTTCACTGTAGCATTGGTTCGGTAAAGCATCATTTTAGCGATTTAGGATTGTTTAAATGACCCTTTCCTCTTTCACATCCACCATTTTTCTTCCCAGAGTTTATTTTCCGAAATTTCTTTCTTACCACCCTAGAAAATCAAAATTAAATGAATACCATCCTGTTACAGTTTTTACAAAAAATACCACTTTCGTACATCCAATCGGTGCATCAAAAATTTCAGATTCGTGCACTGAATAGGGGCACCAGTGGGTGCGTAGATCCGTTAGGTGCACCCTAGGCACCCCATTTTCAAATCTTGTTTGCTCCTGTTGACTTGGTCAACACTGATTGTTCTATCATTCTTTACTGAGTACCGAATTTTTTTTTCTTACCACCCCAGAAAATTAAAATTAAATGAATACCACCTTGTTCCATCTTTTACAAAAAAAATACCACTTTCGCACAATCAATCCGCACATAAAAAATTCCATATTCGCACAGTGGATAGGCGCACCAACGGGTGCACGGATTGGCTAGACGCACCAGAAGCGCGCGGATTGACTAGGAGCACCAGTGGGTGCGCGGATCCCTTAGGCGCACCATCTCCACAAAACCTTATCCCCTAAAGATGGATTTAAATTAAAATATCTACACGAGTAGAACTAGGGTGCTCCTAGGAGTGCCAAACTCCTTTGTACTCTTAAATCTAAAACCTATCGGATTAACTTCGAACGACGAATACAAACCGTTGAAATCCTTCTACCTTACGAATGATGCGTCTACATATGAAAATTTTAAAGCTTCGAATTTCGAATTAATTTAGTATAAAGTCAAGTGGTCAAAAGGCTTCCAAAAAATGAATGCATAAAAATTAATTTAGAAACCTTCTAATTTTGACCACTTGACTTTATACTAAATTAATTCGAAATTTTAAAATTTTCACATGCAAATGCAGCACTCGTAAGGCAGAAGGATTTCAACAGTTTGGATTTGTCGTTCGAAGTTAATTCGATAGATTTTAGAGTTAATAGTACAAAAAAGCTTGATACTCCTAGAAACACCCTAGTTCTACTCTCTGCACTAATAGAGTAGTCACAGATATAAAGCGATCTTTCAAATGTTGTGCACTAAATACAGCTGCCACATATATAAAGCGATCTGAACATATAGAAAAAAAGATGAGAACTAGTTTAAAGTGCATACTCTTCAGACCATCTATCCAACCAAAAAAGCCGTACCACAACCATTGCCTAACTCGATCCTTATTCAAGCCCATATTAATTATACCAATATCTTTCAAAATGGATTTCCAAAAAGGGGAGCATCTATAGGAATTAACAGAATCACCGTACTTAGATTTAATTATATCCTTCCATTTGCCCTTTACTGTATTATCAAGAAATCGTACCCACCATTTTGCAATGAGTAATTAGTTCATTAATTTAAGATTAATGAGACTCAAAACTCCTTGATTCTTACTCTTAAACACTTCATCCCACGAAATTAAGGAATATTTTCTCTTTTCAGAAGTACCTGCCACAAAAATTGACGTCTTATCAGCTCGATATATATATATAGGTTGACCAATATCAAATCGATTGTTTCTGAGGTCTCGTGCAACTAAGTTGTTTTTCAATTTTCAAAGTTTAAACCGTCGATCCAAACCATTAGATGTGATCTCTATATTGAAATCTGCTTAGAAACCAAATTTTACATTTTTTAGAATATTTTTTACTATTTATTAAACCATATTAAAAATCTTTGATCCAACGGTGACTTAACCAAATAGTAAAACTAGAAGCCACTATTGGATCAGTGATTTTCAAAGTGACTTAATAAATAGTAAAAAAATTTCAAAAAATATAAAATTTGGCTTCCAAGCACATCTTAATATAGAGATCACATCTAACAGTTTGGATCGACTTTTTAGACTTTTAAAATTGAAAAATGACTTAATTGTACAGGACCTCAGGAACAATCGATTTGATATTAGCATATATTTGCGTGTGATTTCATTGTGGATCATGTCAATTGGATTTTGGGCTTGGGTAATTTTGTTTGGAGATCTATGATGAAGTAATGTGGTTCAGTTGTTTCGTTCTGAAAAAGATTTGAACCTGTTTTGAATCAGGTGTAATTAGTGTAATTAACGGTACTTTCTTTTTCAATTAATATGTAATAGTTTACTTATTGTGTAGGTGAGCAAGGCATGCTGGACATCGCATAAACTGTTACGTGTGTATACTGAGCAGAATACCATGAATTTGTCTGTGTATATGCTGAGCAAACATAAGTTTATCAATATTCATTTTTTTAAAATAAATTGAAGAGAAATATTTGATATAAAAGTCTCTGTTTAAAAGGGTTTCAACTTCCAAGGCTTCTATATGGAATATAAAAACACCGTATATATTCTATAAATTAGGAAATTTCATGCAATGTAATGCTCGTAGATAAACTAGAGATACCATAATCTGTATTTTTGAGCTGCATTCAAACTCGATCTCAAATCAAGCTGGTTCATGAGCCAGAAAATGAGCTACCGAGATGAACTACATATTTTTGTGAAAATTGGTTAATTTAAATCAAACGAGCTATTAATGAACTGGACAAGATAGCTCGATTTCTTAATGAATCCAACTCCAAACCAGCATGTCAGCTCAAAACTAGAATGCCATTCAAGCTAGCTCGATTCAGTAATATTTTGAATCAAACTCAAACAACTGAATCAAACTCAAACCGGGGATAGCTCACTCAAATTCGATTCGTTGCAGAGCCCCGGCATCACTTCAACAAGATGTGCTTCCGACCACGTTCCACATTTCATAGCTAGCTAATACCCCACCACCTAAAGAGAAAAAGAAAACCTTTAAACAAAACCCACAAGGCCGTAACATCAACACAATTTTCATTTTTTAGATCTGCTAGCTCTTTTGCAACACAATATCCAACAGTCACCCTTCAAAATTTCACCGGAAAAAAGAAAAAAAAATGCCCAAAAATTGAACTAGACTCATTGATTAGGATGGTGGTAAAATGGCATCCCAGGCAATGCCGATTGCAATGGGCGAAAACCAGCTGGTCCCACCTGCTGCAGTGCAAACTGCATCGCTTGGCTCTGCTGACTCATCGACATCATCTGGCCCAAGGGCATCATAGGCCTTGTGGGCCCCATCATTCCAGCCTGAGCTGGCTGCAACGGCTGTGTTGACACACCAGGTCCATATCCATAATTCAAGCCCATCATTACTGCACCTGGTGGACCTGGAAAGACAGCCTGTGGTGTGACCGGCATAGCTGTCAGTTTCTCTATAGTTGCACCACCATTGGTACTGCTTTTGCCTTCTTGTGCAGCAAAGGAGGAGAGGACCGATGACATGATCTGTTGAGAGCGGGAGGAAGCTGCCAGGCGGTCTGCCACCTCAGCAGCTGTTGCTGATGTGTTCTTCTTCAGTGGGTCTGATTCGGTGTGGCCATTTGCATGTGTCTTTGACTTAGAATCAATAACCGGCTCGTTATTGAGCCGCCTCCGTAAATTGGCCGCTTGGTCTACAGTTGCCTCAGCAAGCTGTAATTGTCTATGCACCTTCTCTAGCTCAGACTCCTAGGTAGTAATAATAAAATCAGTAAGGTGAAGATATCAAGGAGTGCGGCTATGAACCTATGCATAGCGCACATTGCTCCATACTATGGATTCATCTCTCTATTTTTTCAAACAGTCAATCCCAACCACTCAACATGATCCCAATATAAAAAGTACTTGGATACCAAAATTTATATATTTTAGAATATTTTTACTATTTTTTAGATATTTATTAAATGACATGATTTAAAGATTCTCAACCATCCGAAAATAGAAATTTTCTACCTATCTAAAAAAAATAGTAATTAAATTCTAAAAAATGTAAAATTTGGTCTCCAAGTCATGGAAATCATGTTCAACGGTTTGGATTGACTATTTAGACTTTAGAAATGAAGATATGGATCCACAGTATGGACCAATGTGTGCTATGCACAGTACCATAGCCTCACTTATAAATTAATGGGAAAATTGTTAATAAAATTGAACCTGCTCTTCTAATGCTTCCTTCAATTGAGACACGAGAGCAGCTCTGTTTTGTTCTACGGCCTTTAGCCTCTCAATGCATTGTTTGAGTATCGTCTCCTCCTCCTTCAGCTCCTTTTCAAGCATCTCCCTGCGAGGTTCCCCGACTAAAAGCAGATAATAAATTCAGACCAAGTCCAGAAAACAGAACATAACCAAGATCGCATCCTTGGATTCAAACACAGAACAAAAGGATAATAGAAACAAATATGATAATATCAAAATAAACATAGAGCACCTTCATTGCATGCATCTTCTACACCTTTCTCCATCTTCCCAATATCCTTTGCAGCAGATTCACATTTTTCCAGGTCGGCATTCTCATCTAGTTCATTGCTTGAGACAGCATCAAAGGCTGAAACAATCTTCTCTGCAGTGCCCCCAACATTTAGTTTCTGATTCCACACAGTCAATAACATTTGATCAATAATCAATGGTGCAATCTTAAGAGATGATTAACAGGATAAATAAAGCAATTTCCTTACAATTCGTATAGAACGCGAGTCCCTACGGACGATTTTTATCGAGCTCCTTGCACGCTTTTTGCTCAATTCTAATTCAGGCAGAGGCTCATTTCCGAGCACTGATTCCTTCAGACTCTTTGTCTGTGACCCAAAAACTCTCCTTTCTTCCCAGATTTGGACCTAAAAGTTATGATAGATTGAATAAAGAGTTACTGCACGATTCCTTTGGTGATTAACAACAAATTTCTTATGGGTTTATCCAGAAAAAACAGGAACAATTTAGGGTAGTAGTGTTTATGAAAGAGACGTACCAGACGGGAGACAACACTCTTGACACTGTCATCACCGTGCTCGGTAACATTTTTAAGAGCGGCTGGAAGAAGCTTCCAGAACTCCTCAACAAACTCCTTCCCATTTTTTCTGCTATTCTGTAGTATGTCATTTGCAACATACAGTAGAGGGATCCTTTTGTCCTTGTCAGAGCTGTGGAATTGCTTGTTCCATGTCTGCACAATGGTTTCAGCATGTTTCCGGTGAAAGATGCACCAGTGTGACAGAGCTATTTATTGGAAATAATCGGTCAAGGAAACAATAGACAGTAGATTTCAATGATAATGCACTCAAAAGTCTACACATTAGCAGAGTTATGTTCTTTTTACATTGCCTCTTCTGATAAAAATACATTATGGCCCCCTTTATGGAACAACTTATGTACCAAAAGATTTTTACAAATAAACCTGAGGGATCAATACAAGTACAATAATGTTTCCTACCCCGAGTTCCAAATAATGGCATCAATTAGTTGAATAAAATAAATAGAAATGTAACTTTTACATAAACCAAGCAACTAAATCATAACAACAGAAACATAAATTTTTTCCGAGTTCAACTTAGCAAAATAACGAAGGATACTTTGAATGCATTGCTGAGTGTTATTGAGCTCGGAGAGCTTATCTGCCAGTATCTCTTCGCGGAAAACACCGCTCATTCCACCTTAGTTACAAAAAATCGCTCGCAATAATAACCAGAACCAAAATTCAAACCCTGAACGAGAACGAAATCAATTAGTGATAACTAGCTCAAATAAAGCAAAATCACTCTCTCAAAAAAAAAAAAAAAAAAATTAGAAAATGGAGATCCAAATTCCAAGATGTAAATAAATAACTATAGGAGAAAATAGGAGAGAGCGGGAGGACGAATCAAACCTGGATCTTATTCAATTCAGTGAATTAAGCGAGAGGGAGATTGAGCGATAAAGCTAACGATCTCAGATCCTTGACCTAGGGTTTGCTTGGGGAACGAGTTTAGAAACAAGAGAAAATAACAGAAGTCCGGGTCGGTCGAGTCAACATTCCCTCTGCTAACTGACATTGGTATTATCCGACAGAAGTTTCCGTCCGTTCATCTGCACCAAGTAGACAATTGCACGAATCTTGACTCAGACTATATTTGGTCAATAATTCAAAATTACACGTAGCTTCTGAATTAAAATCGAGGATAGTTCCAAACTTCCTTTATGTAATTATTTTATATTTTAAAATTTTAATATTTAAAATTTAAAAGCTAAATGTCAAAATAAAATTGTTACATATAATTTATATCAATTTATTTATGTATATGTAAAATATTATGATATTTTAATTTTATTTTAATATTTTAATTATATGTATATGTAAAATATTATGAAATTTTAATTATAATTAAAAATTTGTAAAAATATTATAATGTGGATAAGTTTTGGATATTGATTTATTTTTAACTTATTAGTTCAGATAAAAACAAAATCAAACTATTATATTGTTGTAGAGCAAACAATATCTATTATATTTAACAATTTTATTTTGATATATAAATTTAAAAAAAATTGATATTACAAATTTAAAAATAAAGTCAAAATAGAAATACAAAAATGGAGACATTTTAACTCCTTCGTTAAAAATTAATCTCGGAATAAAGACGGAAAAAATAATTTAATTTAGTAGAAAGAAATAATTTTAAATTAAATTTTGCTTATCGAATAATGGAGGAGAGTTCAGTTCTGTTCAATTCAAATTCATCTCAGAGAAGCCTCAAATTTTATTAGTAATGTTATTGAAACTCTAGATATCATTTTTCTTTCAATCATGAAAATCAAAATGAAAATTCTTCTCTTGTTATTGCCATACGCCTTTACCGATACTCATATCGTGTTGAAAATTATTGTATCGTTGTATCTTGTATTACGATACGATATCCATACCTGTACTCGTTTAAAATCTTTACCTCTAACTAGGAATTCAGATCCAGTGAAGTAACCCAATCTCTGGGTTTTAAATCGGGACCGTCCGATTCGAATCTGAGACAATCCATCCGGATCTGAAGCGCACGCATCCCGAAAACGAATTCGAATCCCGAGATGATTATGAGCGACGGATCCGAATCGGACGGTCTTGATCCAAAACCCAAAGATTGGGTTACTTTAGGGGATCCGGACTCTCTAACTAGGCACCATCCAATTAGTATCACATGGCTTTGAAATCTTTACACTTAATTGTTTTTGTGTTATGTAACATATTATTTTTAATCAATTGTGTGTTTCTGTGTGATTAAATAGTTGTCACAACTTTATATTTTTTGCAAAAATTTTGAAATGCTGAAATTATAATATGGATCACCGGAAAGTTTATTTTATCACAAAAACATGAATTGTTTTTATGTAAGTGTACAATTTTAAATAAAGTACAAAATTATACAATCTCTTTAATCTAAAATTATAACATAGTGTTCTTACGATGTCTTATTTTAATAATTGTAGGAATAAATTACATATTCTGAGCATAATAAAATGTATTTCTTGCAAATTTTAATAATCTATAAAATTTATATTTACGGTACATTATTTAATATTATGTAGAAATTGTCACTATATAAATGATAATTTTTATAACAACATTTATATCTCTAATTATATAAATATTTAAAAAACCAGCAATCAAACCGGTTGATCCATCGGTCCGTTCAGTAAACTGTTAATCCGGAATCAATCCGGTCTGGTTCTGATAATATTGAGATTGGCATTATTATGAATTAATCAAATGAGAGCTAAATTCTTATTTTTATTAAAAAAAACATATTTATGAGATAGGTGAGCGGAACGTACAATGGACATTGATCATGAGTAAGCGTAGTATAATAAGTGCACTATTTTCATATATAAGTTTGTGTAAAATTGCATGAAAATTGAATACATTACCTAATAATTGTATCGTTTTCTTCTTCTTATTTTCTTCTCTATGTACAATTTCTATACTTCATTTAGTTAAATAAATTTTAGTAAGCGAAACCTACAACTAATTTGAAAACAAAATTCAAAATCTGACATAACAATAAGTTGTAGGTTCAAAATTTGAATAAAAAATTTCTTGTGAATATTAAATAATTGAGTGGCTTAAAATCTATCTTTATTGAAAAAAAAAAATCTAACCCAGCAATCTAAATTTAAGAGGAAATGAAACTTATGGTCTGATTTTTTTAATACACATTTTGACAACAGAGTTAAAACAACGTGACATATAACTCTCTCATGGACAATAGATTTAAGAGGAGGGTTCCAATGCATCCAAAATTCTATGCTCCCATTTGCATCCAATCTTTTATCTTTATTTTCAAAGTTCGAATAGTCGATCCGAACCGCTCAACATGATCTTCATAATAAAATATCCCTGGAGACCAAATTTTATATTTTTTAGATTTTTTTTACTATTTTTTAAGATAGGTACAAAATTATTGTTTTAAGGAGATTCTGGACCATCTGATAAAGTGATTTTGTATCTATCTTAAAAAATTAGTAAAAAAATTCTAAAAAATATAAAATTTGGTCTCCAAGCATATTTTATTATGAAGGTCATGTTGATCGGTTCGGATCGACTGATCAGACTTTGAAAATGAAGATAAATGATTGGGTGCAAATGAGAGCATAGAATTTTGGATGCAATGGAACCCTCCTCTAGATTTAATAGTCATTTAATTTCTATCAAATAATTTTAAACTTTTAAAAATAAAATTTTGTTTAGTTTATGATGGATGACTAAGCAAATTCTATATTGAGTCTAATTTGATACTTATTTTATTTAAATAAATAAAAATACATCTATAATTTTGTATTTTAATTTAAACAATAGTTTACAAGATATTAAATAACTGTATCATAAAAGTCATTCAAAATTTATTTGTTAAACCAGTTTGGACTTACTAAATTTACTAATTTAATTGCAAATTTGCTAAATTATTTGATGTATTTTTACAATAAATCCAAACTGGTTTAAACTGCTGGTTTGGATTTTTAACATTAAATTTTGAAAATCTCAGCAGTTTAATGTCAAATTTTCTAAATTTCAACCTGACCCAGACACCCCAGGGTCCATATATATCATCTGAGGTAATATAATATTTCTGTTTAGATCCAGACTGTCCGATCAGAATCAGACCAATCCAGCCCAAGATAGAATGCACACATCTCTTTAATATTAGTGCAGATTTTGATCGGACGGTCTGGATCTAAAATTAAATATGCTGTTACCTTAGGTCACCTTGGTGAATTTTCACCTCTCTTCTTTAAAATCCAGCCAAGAGGGTTGAAATTCCAACCAATCTCTCTCTCTCTCTCTCTCTGTCTTCCCTCTCCCTTCTCAATGGAGTCCACTAAATATTATTTTAGCATAGTAAATGCAATTTTGTTCTTGGTCATGACTATGCATAATACTGGTACTGCAAATGCAGAATCAGGGTTAGTGCCAGCGTTGTATGTATTAGGAGACTCATTAGTAGATGTCGGAAACAACAACCACTTGGAACTCAGTTTAGCGAAAGCCGACTTCCCGCATAACGGAATCGACTACCCGGGCAAGAAGGCCACCGGCCGCTTCAGCAATGGCTACAATTTCGCCGATTTCATGGGTACTTAACTTGGTATATATTAATTAATTACATTTATTAATTTCTCTCTTTGTTTGAAGTTTTAAAATTAAGCTCTGTTTTAATTAACATATTTTTAAGGATAATTAAATTGAAAATTGATTTTCTTAACAAAAATTACTACTTCTGACATGTATTTTCTGATGTGCTACTAAGGTTCTGCTTGTAAATTTGTATATACGGTGAAATAAAGACAGTACAATGATAATATCCAAGGTTCAGGGTCTGTTCGGCTGCAGCCCGGGTATAAGAATAGGCACGGGAACAGGTGCACAGTAAACTGCGTGTTACTGTTCACGTGGGAAAAAAAATTCTAAACTGATTTTTTTTTTCCATGTGAACAGTAACACGCAGGCTGGCAGTCGAAGAGGCCCTCAGTCTGGTTGGTTGGTCAACATTTGTTTTCAATATATTCAAATGCGAATCTAATAAAATATATATATGTTTTTTAATTCATATATGAATCCAATAAACTATTTCATATATTTTTGAGATTGACATACAAATAAAACACATGGATTTGAATCAGATTATCTAAATGTTAATATCTATTGAGAGCCCTAGGTATTACCTATTACGTACTATGAACAAAATTGGTACTTTTTTTCTTGAGTCCCTCACACAGCTAAATTTACACCATAATTTTTTCTTTGGCTGTGGAGAATAATAATTTAATTTTATACATTGACAACGATCGTAATTAATTAACCAATATAACAAGACAAGATGAGCGAGTCATGATATGAAAATGATATTTTTAAGGATATTATATAGATGGAGAAATTGACCTACAAAAAGGTTGAAATATGTTATATACAACATGTGCACATTTTAGTTAACATGCATTTTGTGTTACCATGAAAACCAATATTATATATTTAACATACTCATCAATGCTTAATTATTATGAAGTGAGTTTTAATGCAGGAGCATTAATTTTTGTATTGGGTTTAAACAAAAACGCAGTTGTTAAATATACACTTGATTATTATTTTTCTCAATTGCTATCAATGATAATGTTATTATAATTAGGTTTAAGCAAAAACATATTAAAAATAGTTTAATTAAATTGAGACAGCACTATATATCAAATAGAGTGCCACAACAAAAATTATATAGATATTTCAACAGATTCCATAATAAAGCATTTAATTTTGTATATTATATTAGATATACTGCACTCTTTGATTAATATTTATAGTAAAATTAATATATAATTTTAAACCATATAATTAAATTTGATAATAATAAATAATATGTTCAAATTGAAAATGTTTGATGACTTCATGTCTTAGAAAGATATGGAAACCCAACTATATTTACGTAATATCAAAATTCTGTTATGTGCGCTTATTTATGGCCGAACTATAGATTTCCAAAATTAAAATTTATGACACAAGAATAGAGGCTATTCTAGAATAGTAGCTATTCGGAATAACAATATGCATCCAAATAATATTTTTGTTATTCGGAATAGTTAGAATAGCTGCCATTCTCTATTCCTTGTAAATGTTATAATAACTACTATTCGGAAGTGTGAAGAGAGAGAAAAAACATGCTTCTTTTTCGGATTTCCGCCAACACAGTACCGAAATGACAAATTTGACACCACTTGTCCACTTCGATCTGCTATCTCCCTGTTGTGACAATTCGTTTGAGATCTCACTTGTCTATCTTTCTTCTTAATTAACATCTTGTTAATACTATTCTTTATTAGTTATAGCTATTCACTATTCCACATGTACAATCCAAACAATATTTTTATTAATTATCCGAATAACACCATTTTCACACTAATCTAAAAAACACTATTTTTCTCTATTCTCATTTACTATTCTCAAATTTTGCTATTCTTTATGTTTAGATCTTTCAGGAAATTGGGAATAAAAACTAAACATGCAGGGAAAACGCTTTTGGAATTTTTATTTTTTTTGAACTACACAGCAACGTTACACTTGCAATACCACATATTGCTCACTTGTTCAAAAGACAAAAATGTGACTTAAAATAAATTTCTTCACATGATATTACATACTTTTTGGTTGAAATATTGTTGGCAATTAATAACACCAAAGGTTATTTACCGAATTGAATCATTATTTTCGAAGTCATGTGTATTGGTACTAAAAGAGTTTGCTTTCCAACTATCTTTTAAATTTCTTAATGCTTTATCAGATTGCAATGGTCTGGCTCATAAATTTGAAATTGGGGTTTTGTGATGAATCTGTAAACAAATGTAATTATTTAATCTATATATAATGCTGTGGTTAGATTTATCACTATTAATTTGTAGCTCAAACAATAGTTAAATCTCTTAATTTAAATGTCTACAGTCCAAGAGCCGAAATTTATTTATATACAAAATAAATAATAAATTTAACAATCTATACAATTTTTTTTTATAAAATTCACAATCTATCCAAACTGATGACAAAGTCATCGGTTTCAGAAGCTAGAACCGATGACAATGTCATCGGTTTAAGCCAAGCACAATTTTTGATGCTTTCTGCACACTTTTTGAAATAACGAACGACTCAGATTAAAACACTGTTTGTAATGATTACAAAGTTGCGCAAGGTTTCACCAAAATTAGATATTTTCATTAGATATTTTTGTTAAATTTTTATTTTTTCAAAAATAGAAAGATCATAATATTTTCTGTATTTACCTAGAAGTGACTTTTGAACCGGGATCAATAATTCAGACTCAAAGTATTTTTATTTTTTTTCTAATAATACACAAAGAAATATTTTAATTTTTCTTGCAGCCATGAAAAATCCGATCTGAAAAATATTGATCCGGGTTATTTGTTTAAGTCTTTCTAATAAATCAAATTATATGGTATTCTATCTAATTTTTAAAAAAATATAAAAATATTTCTAATATTTTAATAAAAAAATAAAAAGATTATAACATTTTCTAATTAACTAAAAAATAAATGAAAAATTATTTTAAATTAAAAATATCTAATTTGATGACATCAAAAATCGTGCAACCGATGACATTTTTTGTTTGCGCAACTATGTAATGATTGCATTTTTTGTTTGAATCTGAGTCGTTCGTTGTTTCAAAAAGTGTGCAGAAAGCATAAAAAATCGTGCGACCGATGACATTTTTTGTTTGCGCAACTATGTAATGATTACATTTTTTGTTTGAATCTGAGTCGTTTGTTGTTTCAAAAAGTGTGCAGAAAGCATCAAAAATCATGCTGGGCTTAAATCGATGACATTGTCATCGGTTTTAGCTTTTCTGAAACCGATGACAATATCATCGGTTTGGATAGATTGTGAATTTCATAAAAAAATTGTATAGATTGTTAAATTTATTATTTGTTTTGTATATAAATAAATTTTTTGTGTCCAAGAGAAGGGTTTAAATGTCTTTATATGTGCTTTCATTTAATAAAACTTAAAAATTTAAAATTAATACTTAAATATTAAATAAAACTGTTAGATATAAATTTATATCATTTTCTCTATATGCACACGTAAAAGATTAATTATGATATTTCAAGATTAATTATGATATTTCAATTTTATTTTTATTGGTACTAAAAGCTTAAAGACAATACAATTAATGATGTAAATAATTTCTGGTCATGATTTTTTAACTTATTGGTTTATATACAAATGTAGTTGAAAGGTGATATTTTTAATGTGCATTTAAAAAAAATTAACAAAAAAATCATACTAAATGTTTTTATTTCGTATGTAAATTAAATTTTTTTATTATTAAAAAAAATAGTAAATGTACGATGGAGTTTTAAACTCTTATCAAAGTTGAAATGAGGGACACAAATTTCAGATTCGATGGGTGGTTTCTACTGTCTGATCCACTTCAAGATCTGTGAGCACGGATATTAAAGTAGATAGCACGGAAATTAAAGTTATGCACACATATTTTGAAGTGAATCGGACGGTAGAAACCACCCATCAAACCGAGTTTGATCCGATGGGCATCGGACACCCTCCTCTCCCCAGAAGCGACAAGAAGTTGTAATACAATTAGTCTTATGCAAATTATTATTTCATTTCACGCGTGACATATGCTTTGTATATATATTTATTATATATGAAGATTAGAGATTCGATAGGAAAAGTACAGAATAGTTGTTTATAGAACTAGCAATGTGAACACGAGACTTGTCTTAGAATACAGTTGAAAAGATGCATTACGAAATAGTGCTATAGATATGGAAAGATTTGTCTCCGTTCTTCTTTTATATTCCTGAAAAAATGACATGCATATAATACAGCCGAGAAATTTAGTAAAAAATAAAGAAAAATACAATTTGAAATATATTTTTATTTTGCACTATTTTAGTCGTTACGAAATAGTGCTAGATATGGAAAGATTTGTCTCCGCTCTTCTTTTCTATTCCTGAAAAAATGACATGCATCTAATACAGCTGAGATATTTAGTAAAAATTAGAGAAAAATAAAATTTGGAATATATTTTTTGCACTATTTTAGTCGTTACGAAATAGTGCTAGATATGAAAAGATTTGTCCCCGCTCTTCTTTTCTATTCCTGAAAAAATGACATGCATCTAACACAGCTGAGAGATTTAGTAAAAATTAGAGAAAAATAAAATTTAAAATATATTTTTATTTTGCACTATTTTAGTCGTTACGAAATAGTGCTAGATATGGAAAACCATCACTAAACAGTAAAAAATATTTAAATTAACTTTATTACAAATTTTTTTACAAATAACATCACAATTAGAAATGATCCTCGGTATGAAATTTAAAAACTGAACATTATCTTCGGTATTGAATACTACACAATAGTCATACAGTTGCAAATCCGTTCCAATTTATAGGCATATTGAAGACCATCTTTGGTTTTCTTATTTGTCAAACCGAAGACCATCTTTAGTTATTTTCTTTTGGTAGTGTTCGACAACCAAACTTAGAGCTTCTTAGTGCTCTAAAGAGTCTTAATCTCAACAAATGGATGATCCTTTATCAAGCTTAATGCTATTTTTTTAGTACTCCCTTAACCCATTTTTTTTAAACTTGCTTAAGTTTTTAAGTCATGATTTTATATGGCTTAAGCATTTTGTTAAGTTTAAAGCTTTTTTAAGAAAGTTACTCTTCAACTTTATTGCAGCTTAAACTCTTAAATCTGATTGCTCTTGCTACTTTTGGGTACGTTTGGATGAACTTTAGAATAGCTAGAATAGCTACTGTTTAGAATAGTAAATAAAAATAGCTACTGTTTAAGAACAGTGCTATTCAGAACAGTGAAAAAGTTGTTTGGATTGCATATTTAGAATAGAATTTGGAGAGAATAGCTACTGTTTAATAATTTATGTGTTAGATTAAATATAATACAATATAATATTAATTTAAATATTAAATATAATATAATATTATTTTAAATACTAAATTAGTATTAAATAAAATATTATATTAACCTCTTCATCTAGGTCCGAATCCAATATCAGAAAAAAGTCCAACTGGAGAGTAACTAATGGTTTTTGATTAAAGACACACAACGGAGTACCAGAATAATTATTTCTTTAAAATCAAGATCCTCAACTTTGAGCACATAAAAACACTTGCATCAATTTGGACAAAGGACAAGAGTAAATTCAACAAATAAACAACAGTTCCAGTATATGATTAAACTCCAAGAACTAGAAACAACATATATCTCAATTCACCAGAATGAACATTAGAATCAATTTCTCTAAAAAGTTGATCAATGCTCGGAAACTATGTATTCTCCTTCCATTTCCTCCTGGCCACGACAATACTCCAGCAGATTCAAACAAGAATAATTTTTGCTAATCATTAATTTGGTAAAAGAATGCAAACTGGTCCCTGTCATTAAAAAAAAATGAAATCAGTACCAGTAAGTTTCCCAAGCTAGTACCAATCTGGTAAAAAATACTGGTACAATGTGCTCTGTGTTGGCATAAGACAATTCAATCACAGAAACAAGAATGAATGAATGACAATCACTGGTCATTACCTATAATTAATTAATCAAACAAAGCAATTAAAAATAAAACTTATAGAAGTCGTACTTGCAAGGTTCAAATGACTCACGGTTAGCTTCTTTTTTTTTTCATATCATAGAATTTGGAAAGCTCAGATGTTATTTTCCTCATTTAACAGTATCAAATAGTATCAAAAGCGATCTAATGTCATCAAATCTTTCAAAGTTCGAAAAATGAAAATTAATCAATACAGATTTCAATTGGGCTGAGCAAGGACGTGAGAAGTCTAATTATCCGAAATTACTCCAATTAGCCATTGACGAGAGTTGATCGGACCAAAGAAGTGGTTGGGATTTGATTGCTTTTGTCTCCTCCAGCCTCGCATATCGATCCAAAATAGCTCAACGCCAGCAAAAGTTATGGAGCACAGTGAGGAAGAGAAGCGGCGAGAGAAAGAGAGAGGAGGGGTTTCCAGATGTCTAATTGTCAGTCAAGGCGTGAAGAGGTCAAAACCGGCGGCCTTTCTCTCAATCGTCGGCTATGTCGATAGAGATCCAAGTTTTTTCTCCTCACCCCCATTTTTTTTTTCGTTTTTTCTCTCTTTCTAACAGAAGGGTGGGAGAGAGAATAAAAATAAAAGTTGGCGGATTTTCGCTGCAGGAGCTATTCCAACTTTTAGCTGGGTTAGCGGAACAGCGCTGTTCTAGCTGTTCCGAATAGTAAGTAAGGTTGTTTGGATGAACCTGAATTAGAATAGCACTATTCTGTGACAACCCAAACGTACCCTTTGTGTTTATTTTGCTTTTTCCCATACCGAATACAATCTTCGTTTTGTTTGTTTATTTATTATTATTTATTATTTTTCTCATACCGAGACAATTCCTACTTCCGCAAACCGAATTCGGTTTTGTTTTTTATTTAATATCCAATTTAAATAATATTAAATAACAAGGAAGGAGTTTGATCTCAAACCGAGTTTAATGGCCGGTTTTGAATTATCCAAACCGAGCTTGATGTCCGGTTTTTTTTTTTTTTGATTTTCTGTGGCATCATAACAAGGAGATTATGGAGTCAGGTTTTCAATATTCAATACCGAGGATTATTTTCGGTGATGATGATAAAAAAAAAATTGTAATGAAGTTGATTCCAAAACTTTTAATGATTTAATGACGATTTTTACAAAAATTCCTATTCCAATCTGTTCCTCTCTCCAGCACAACAAAATCAGTTCCTGCAAAATTATTTTTTAGTTGTGAATTTCACCCATCCAAAGTATAAATGGTGCTACATTTGGGAGGTACAATGTCAATAGTAATAATTATGATAATAATGCACTAATTAATTATCTTGAAATCATTGCGATCACTCATTTGTTTCATAAAAATGATGTTAATATATATATATGTGTGTGCTAATTAATGGTTGATTAATTATACTATTGCAGCTCAGAATCTGGGCGTACCAACCTCAATTCCGTACCTCTCTCTTTCTCCTGATTCAAATAACACTGATGAGTATCTTGCTGGAGTTAGTTTTGCGTCAGGTGGTGCCGGTGTTTTCAACACCACTAACTCAGTAAGTAACATTTTGGTGATTTTCAAAACCCAGTTATATCCGTTTGATCTGCATTAAGATTCGTGTAAATTTTAAATCAGATCTGACGGTTTAGACTCGACTTTGAATAAGACTTTTGAGTAGAACGTACTAGGGTGTTCCTAAGTTCACCAACTTTCTTTGTGAACTCAACTTTAAAATCTATCAGATTGATTTCATGTGACAAATCTGAACCGTTGAAAACTGTCTACCTTACGAGTGATGCATCTATATGCAAAGCTTTAAAATTTTTGAATTAATTTTGTATAGAATCAAGTGGTAAAAAAATGAATGCATTTATATTAATTTATAAACTTTTTAATTTTGACTACTTGACTTTATACTAAATTAACTCGAAAGTAGACGCATCACTCGTAAGGTAGACAGGTTTCAACTGTTTGGATTTATCATTTGAAATCAATCCGATAAAATTTATACAAACATAGTTGGTGAACTTAGAAAACACTCTAATTTTACTCCAAATTTTTTTATATTTTAGGATCATAATGCATAGACTTGATCATTTTCATCCCCTCCACTCCTCCAGTTTTTTTTTTTTTTTGAAGCAAGTGACATTTTCAGATTACATGATTTCATTACAGAATACAAAAGTTTGAACTCTGCTTTTTCATATCTAACTCTTAATTTTTTAGAATGCATGAATCTCTAAAACAATTAGTTTTTTTTATGCATAAATTAAAAAAAAAACATTAAGGATTGGATATGAAAAAGCAGGATCTTAAGGAATCGCAGTTAAGATTTATTTCCAAGTTCTTAACCCTTTCAAATTAAATGACAAAAAGTTTCTTAATTTTTATATACCTGCTAAGTAAATTTTACACAGCAGCACCCGAATTCTTACAAATCACCTTCAAGATATATATATATATATATTGTCTTAATTTTTACCATAATTTGGTGTCGATTCAGGGCAAATGTATCTCCTTTGATGAGCAAATAGATTACTTTGCAACAGTGTATGGTGTACTGGTACAGCAGCTCGGCGCAGAAAAAACCCTAGATCACCTCTCCAAGTCAATTTTTGCAGTGGTAATAGGAAGCAATGAACTTATAAAATATGCAAAATCAGACCAGGCCAACAGTATCTCCCCTGAAGATTTTGTAGCCTCTCTTGTTGCCACTCTCCAGGACCAACTTAAGGTATAATATAGTTTCAAAAAGAAAGATATAATTTAACAGTTTAGAACGAAACCAGATGTTATTATCAATACAAATATACTTTAGAAAAAGATAGGCTACCCTACATTTTCTATAATAAGTACAACCAAAAAGAGACTCAACAAATGCCCATGAAATTGACATGTGAATGATAGAATTTTGATATACTCAGAAGGTGAAATTTTACCAAATCAATCAAAATTTAGACATACTTGTCCTTTCTTGATTGACCAACAATTAATATTGTATTTGTCAAAATCAATAAAAAAAAATCCTTAATAACAAAATTAAATAACAATATATTCAGAGGATGTACAATGCCGGTGCACGGAGATTTGTGTTCATAGGCACCGGCCCTGTTGGATGTTGCCCTGCATTGCGGGAGCGAAATGAGACGAAGGAATGCAACGAGGTGGGAAATGACGTTTCTACCCTCTATAACACAGGGGTATCTTCTTTACTAAATGAGATGAAGGAGTCGAAGGTCGACATGAGCTATTCCTTCTTCGATACGAACAAAGCTGTGCTTCAATATATCAGCCAACCTTCTAACTATGGTATAATTCAAAACAATTTTTTTTTTTGAATTATTATTCAATGGTACTTGATCATTCTTAAAATTTTATTAATTGTGCTTTCTTTTAGGTTTCAAGGAAGTAGCTGATGCATGTTGTGGCCTAGGTGATATGAATGCTAAAATAGCATGCTTGCCCATATCTAGTTACTGTTCCAACAGAAGTGATCACATTTTTTGGGATTATTATCACCCGACCGAAACGACGGCCAGGATGGTTACGAGCATTGCCTTCGACGGATCTGCACCTTTTGTTTACCCCATTAGTATAAAACAGCTTAGCAGTTAGCACTTAGCACTAGCTAGTGTTTATTACTGTTTGAGTCATTGAGTCTGCATTTTTTCTTTTCAATTTCAACCTTTTGTTTTCCTTTTTCTGTAATTTAACTAAAGGACCAGATATAAAAAAAAAAAAATAGAATCATTCCGTAAATCTAAACTGTCCGTGAGAATTTTAACGCAAATCAGACAATTTAAACCGAACATTAGACAAATTTTGATTGGATGCCAGTTGAAAGCGCCGTCCATATGTGGCACAGTGGCAGTGGTGCTTCCGATGTCACTCCAAGCTCTGTTTCTATGAGGCCCATATTTGTAAAAACTAAAAACAGAACTCCTAGTCTCTGTGCGGTGTGATGGGCTTCGAAACATCCATACTTTTTTCAGTCATTTTGGGCCTTCTTTAATTTCTTAAGGCTGTTCGGCAAACCATTAGAAATGGACATAGACACATGAATTGAACTGAATTTTATTGTTCATTCACTTGTACGCGCTGGGATGGGGACCACCTGTCAGTGGAAGATAGACCAGCTATAGTCTCTCCGACAAGCGGGTCCATCTTTTTATTTTATTAAATTTGATTTCTGAAATATATATAGTCCACTTGGCAGCTGCTGCCAGGCTTTAAAAAATAAAAGAAATATATATAGTCAAAGACAATGTCCATACCTGGATTCCATTATTAATAAAATTTTCCCTTTTTTTTTTTTTTTCTCTTTGTAACTTGTTGGCACCGACTTGAAGACTAATATATTCTAATCGCAACAGTTGCTTCTGGAGAAAAGTTTAACAAAAAAAAAAAGAAGTAAATTTCCTTTTCAAATAGCTCAAAATAAGTAGGACTTTTTCTGTGGTTCTTACAGCTTGTATGTTACAGATACATTAATTTGTCAGATGTGAGGTCAAGAGAGAAAGAAGCATGTAAGAAGCACTGAATTATGGAGATCACCAACTGACATGCAGATAATAAAATTATATGAAGGGATCAAAACCAAACGAACACTATGAGTGAATTAGCCAGTAAGCACCGAGAAGTAAACAAACAAGAATTAGGAATCACTCTTAAACAAACAGTTATTGGACAAACAGAATTATATCAATTACAACAATCCAAACATAATAAATGACAACATATATATATACTAGGTGGTACATTTGTTGATTTATTAAGTAAATTTTGTTTTCTGAATTCTTCACGCTTCAAAAACTAAAAGAAAACACAAATAAGCTTTAGTGCTCTCTTTCGTTCAGTACTTCGATCAGTGTCTCTTGTTTTTGCCTCCCACTGTCAACACAACATAGAATAGAAACCGAAAAAGAAACCCCCATGCAATCTGCACCCAGATCTCATCCCATTTACCGATATCAGTAACTGCATTTTGCTCCAATACATCAGATCCAGTAACCATGCAAGTGTCGTCAGTAATAGTCGTTTGAAGTATCCTACTAATGTTCGGTAGCAACCCGGCCTTCAGTTGATATGGCTGCTGCTCTATTATTGTATTGTCAAAGAGCTGAACCCCTCTAGAATAGCATGAACTGCTGTCTGATCCAAACTCATTCTGCATTGCACCTTGGTACGGGTACTTCATCAGTGAAATATAATGGAACCAGAGCCAATAATGCGGAATACGGTCTCGATTGATGTAGAAGCCACAAAATAACAGGAAAAAACGTAAAGTTGCGATCACCACTGCAAAACCCGACACAAGCTCAGAAAGAATACCCGACAAGAAGTTGGCAAAGCCGCTACCCGACCAAAATGCACCCAATGTGCAAACTGTATAGTATAGGAAACCATGAAAGCCACCATCTAGGCCAACAGGGAAATAAGTAAGCCCGGAAAATACTATAGAATACACAACCAAAGAAGGGAAACCGGCAATGGCACGGGCAATCACATAAGAGGAGTGTCGGTATGCATTGTGGGATATCTCCCTATAGAAAATGTAACGCTCATCAACAAAGACAGGTAAAGCATTGACACAAATGTAGAACATTGTTGACATGGCCACTGAGAAGAAACCAAGCCTCTCTTGAACACCCCTTGATGACTTCTCAAGTTGCCAAAAGAGAGATGCAGAAATCACACCGGTGAAAATAACTGCGGCTAGCTGGGTTAGGAAAATCTGTGGCAATCGCCTCGAGTTGGAAAACGACCGTTTCATGAGTACGCAAATCTGTAAGTCCGGTCATCCGATGGTTTAATTATTTAATTAAATATTAAAAAAATATCAATGTTCAATGCATCAAAAAGAAAATAATTAAGAGTATATACTTTCGAATTTCCTTACCTCAGTCCAGAAATGATTTGCATAATTGGGGATAGTACCATGGACAAGTTTGGCATGAGGGATGCTATTGATAATTGCATCCCTCAACGACAGTCCTTTTGAATCACGGACGATAGATGGTTCACGTCTCGATACATTTCTTAGTCCCCAAGACCGGTTGAAGGCAATTAGGCGTCTCATGGCCGTTGGATCCGTTCGCTCTTCCTCTTGTAGCTTATGGACCAGGTCCAATGTGAACTCAGCTGAGTTTTGTTCTCTTGGGATTGGCATTCCGAACTCAAAGAAGAACCTTGGGAGGTTACCGGGAGGACCATAGTAGGTGGTGCGGCCATATGAGAGAAAGATCATACTGTCAAGCAGGTTGAGAATGCGAGAACTTGGCTGGTGGATTGACATAATTACAATGCTACCCCTCAAGGCTATCTCATGAAGGACCTGTACAATTGATTGAAAATTTGAAAGCTCTGTGTTAGGGCTATTTATAGATAGATAACCATGCATCAACCTTTTTTAATTTATTCTTTTTGAATGAAAGATTACCTATACGTACGTACCTTGATGACTAACAGGGCACTAGTAGAATCAAGCCCAGAAATAGGCTCATCCAAGAAGAGAATGATTGGATCATGCACAATATCTACCCCGATAGATACACGCCTACGTTCACCACCAGAGACACCTCGGTGCCCCTCGTCCCCTACAATAGTATTTGCCGCTTTCCTGAGTCCGAGTTGATCGATCAACGCTTGCACTCTACCTTCCTTCTCTCTCTTACTCATTGTTTGCGGCAACCTAAACTCTGCGGCAAACATCAGTGTTTCTTCAACTGTAAGCATTGGATACAACATATCATCTTGCATCACGTACGCAGATATCACTCTGAGCAGGGCCCCACTTTTCAGTCTCTCCCCGTTGAGTGTTATAGACCCCTTGAGGCTGTCACGCGCAATACGGTTTGCCAAGGCATCCAGCAAGGTGGATTTGCCGGACCCACTCGGGCCAAGTATTGCCAGAATCTCTCCTTGCCTGGCTTCACCCGAGACATGGTCAAGTAGGATTTTAGTCGAAGGAGGTTTCTCGATGTCATAAGAGAAGTCTTGGACCTTAGTTTTTTGTTGGAAGGATGAGGTGTGACCGGGTTTCTTCTCCGGCTGTCTCACACAATATGTGAGCTCAGTGAATGCCAGAACGAATGCAGATCGTGTCGCACGGTTGTCGTTCAAGGGGACATCGTGTAATGATTCTAATTCGTCCATTGACTATATAGCTAAGTTTTGATTGCTTCCTTCACTGGGAAGAAGACAGGAGGTTTGGCTATCGATATCGAGTCTAGATCTCTTTATAAATAATAGAAACAAGAAAACCATGTACTAGTTATAATATTTGTAGAATACTTTCTATTTGAATTACTTGAGCAAACGGGAAATTGTTTTCCAAATTCTAATGCTCCCCAGCTGGTTAGCATTTGCGCTGCTAATAATGGATCCGATTTGGATTGAATTATTTCAACAAGATCGATGCAGTTTCTCAAGCTTTTAAAAGGGCTAGCTAGTATAGAGAGAAATAAAATAATTTATATATTTTGTTCGGAATTACTGTGTAAACTATTGTTGGCACTAGTGTCGTAACAAACGGCCGTTTAATCGGAAACGGCGGGCAAACCGTTATGAATACGTATGCTTAACGAATGCCTGTTTGTGGATAAAAACGATTAATTAGCCGTTTTACCGTTTAATCGTCCGTTTATTTCCGTTTATTCCTGTTTATTCCCATTTATTCCAGTGAATATTTATTTTTACATTGCTGTTTTTTTTTTCTATGATAGTGTGTGATAATAAAGTTTATAAATCATGTATTGTAGTTTTATCTTTGCTTGGATATACATTCAATATTTTTTATACATGTTTTTTCTTCTTACTTACTTTGAAATTGATTAATTCTTCTATTATTTGTATGCCATATATTTTTCTTACTTATTGATGTAATTTTTTCAATTAGTACGACGAGTTTATTTGTGAAATTAAGTTATTATAATAAACAAAATTTAGTGATTTATGTTGGAATGTTTCATTTCTTTCAAATAATATGTTATTAGTATTTGAAAAAGCTTAATTCTCAAATTTATTTTTCATTAAATTAATGTGTTACTTACATATGCAAAATGCTTATGTGTTAAGAAAAAATAAGCATAGTGTCATGTTATAATAATAAAACTAACTTAAATTAAGTTTATTTGGTTAGTTTAGCGAGTTAAATAAATTATGATATATATACATAAATTTAATAAAAACGTTAAACTGTCCGCATAATTCTGATTAATCGGCTGCATACCGATTAATAACTTGGTGGCACCCCGTCCGTCCGACGACCGCATACCGTTATTTACAACACTAGTTGGCACTTTGGCATATATTTCGGGTTTAATTGGAATTAATTAACACAATTCAAATCCCAATATGAACATCAGATTTGGTCCGATTGCTTCCGGATATCCATTCAAAAATTATTAATTATACCGCAAGAGATCGATACAGGTGGTAACCATTGTTGAAAATAAATAAAAAATATATATAAGACGTGTTGATGTCAAATTATAGAAAAGAAAAATGAAAAAACATCCTAGGCTATGTATTAAATTTTGATATAGTGACAGTCGTCAGTAGTTTATATCTATATCTAGTATATAGTTCTATATTTAATTACTTAGGTTGATTATTTCGGGTATGCATTACATGTACACTTGCATGCATGATTGCATCGCATGTTGTATCTTTCTTAATTGCATGAGTACGATGAAAAGTGCATGCCAGCTGAGCTTGTTTGCAGACATGAACATCACTATTCAAATCATCATCAAATGTCAACAAATTTGAAAAGTAAAAAGTTTGAACTACCGATCGACTTGCAGAATGCAGGTCGATCTTGAAAATTTTGAGGTCTGGAACAGGATAAAAATGTGGTTCTTTATATGTACAATTTTTTTATTAAACCAGCTAATACGCTTCTATAAATACTTCAACACTATATGTTTATAAGTTATTTTTATATTTTTAAAGTCCAAACAGTCGATCTGAACCGTTCAATATAATATTAATATTAAAACGTACTTGGAGACCAAATTTTAAAAATTTTGGAATATTTTTACTTTTTTTAAGATAGATAAAAATCCATTGATTTAGAAGATTATCGATCATAAAAACAATGATTTTCCACCTACCTTAAAAATAGTAAAATAATTCAAAAATATGTACAATTTGGTCTCCAAGCACGTTTTAATATGGATATCACATTGAGCGGTTTGGATCGACTATTTGAACTTTTAAAATGCAAAAACAATTTATAAGCATATGACGTTGAAGTACTTATGAAAACGTATTAGCCGGTCTCATTTTTTATTAATATGCCAATAGATCATACTTATTTATAGAAAAGTTTGGACCTTAATATATACAAAATTTGAGCTTTAATATTTTATATGTTTTTAATATATACAAATTATCTTTTTTTTTTTTATATATATACAAACTAATTTTTTTTTTGGAGCCTTTTGGATCTTAAGGTCCGGGGCAGTCGCCCTGGCTACCCTGCCCCAGGGTCGAGCATGCCGATTTGACCCAATATCTCCATTGAAATCTCAACTAATTCCAGACTTAGAGATTTGGGCCACAGTTTTGTCATGTCCTGGTTTTAGCCCAATGGATCTATCTTTTCTTGAGAATAGCCTTTTTACTCTTATCATGTTTCATAGCATGATTAATGGTTCTGGGTTTTCAAATTTGCACTGTGGATTTCTTCTTCACCCAAATTTTCAAATTGTACGTCTTCTTTCTCCAAATTTCAAATTGTAATGTGAATTTTTTTTTTTTTCTCTTTATCAATTCAGAAAGCCATATATTATCGCACAAAAAATGCTCACAAGGAAGATATTATCTCCTCATTATTATAAATGTGTTTGACAGACTAAATAGAATCCTCACTAAAGTTAATTTATCTCAAAAAGATTGGTAAGGTGACACTACATGTGTTTTTTGTTCTCAGCCTAAGAGTGAATTATTTATTCATCCATTGTTCCTATATTGGACTTATTTGGAAATAAATTGCTGATTTTAATGGTTTTTCTTTTTCTTTTCAAACAATAGAGGAATTATGGCTTCTTGATGCTGTCATTCCTTTAAAAAACTATTTATTACTTGAGTTAATTTGAGGTGCCATCCTTTGAACTGTTTGGTTAGAAAGGAACAAAGTGTGTTTCAATGGTACCAGACCAACCTCTACCCAGTCTTTGGGTACCAAAATCTTATCTTTGACCTCTTTTTAGTGCCATAGTGATAATTCTTATTTAAATCTCTCTCATATATCAAGGGTCTCCCAGATCAGCTCTTGATAGATGAGGAGGAGGCAGTATTCCTGCTCTTAGAAATGTTCAAGATGGAGCCATGGAGGGGAATCTACCGAAGGATGCTGTTGCCACTCAAGCACCTTATGAGATGGATGTCAATACAAATTCAATGTTTGAAAACGATCAAGACAATGAAGATGATCTCTCCATTGATTGGAGTGATATGGAGTAGTGACTGCATGTTTTAGCTTTCTGTATTTTGCTTGTTTGTGCTACACTATTTCTATTAGATTAGTTTCCCCTTTTGTTGGTTACTTGGCTGTTCTGCTTTTTGTATATGTCATGCTATGTATGTAAGAATAGTTGTTCAATTATAATTTGTTTTAGATTTCTTTTTTGAATACTTGTGCAGGTGCTTTCTGGTTTCAATATGAGATCAGTAGTATAACCACTACTTAAAAAAAAAATGTGTCTGATACGGAGATATAAAAGAGAAAAAAAATTATATCCTTCTTTCGTTGCATAATAAAGGAAAGGGCTGAAATCTAGGAAAAAAAAAATTTAGTGTGCCCATACAAACTTTTAAAATAGTTAATTTTCCCATAGAAACATGCACCGTAATATTTGATATTCTTATAAAAACTTAACATTATTTATTCTATTTTCTTTAATTTCTTTAATTTTTTATTTAGTTATTTTGAAAATTGAATTGACAAATATACTTTATTTTAAATGGAGGTGTTCCTTATTTCTCCTGCTTGTTGCTTTAAAGTCTTATCCTATACAAATAATACCGAAATTTTTATTAATATACAAAAAAAAAATTTAATAATCTATTCAAAAATAACAAAGAATTCAAAATTTACCCATACCGATGACAATGTCATCGGTTTCAAAGAGTAAAACCGATAGTAAAGTCATAAGTTTCAGATATTCAGAACCGATAACAAAACAATCAGTCCCAGAACCGATGACCTTGTCATCGGTCCCATATCAATTAATAAAAATTTCGGTAATGCAATGCCTTTAGCATGCTGACAAAACAATATAATATAACAAAGTAACGCATAAATTTTGGTAATGATTACTGTTGTCGTTGCATGCTACAATTTATGACAAAGTAATGTATTATTGTTTGCAAAGTCCGGGACCGATGACTTTGTCATCGGTTTCAGAAGGTAAAACCGATGACAAAGTCATCTGTTTTGGGACTGATTGTTTTGTTATCAATTCTAGACTTACTGAAACCGATAACTTTGCTATTGGTTTTACTTTCTAAAACCGATGACAATGTCATCGGTATGGGTAGATTTTGAATTCTTTATCATTTTTGGATAGATTGTTAAATTTATTATTATTTTTGTATATTCATAAAAATTTCGGCAAATAATATAGTGTCAATAAATCTTACAAATCGTACATATCGTGTTGCTTTAATGTAAAAATTGTATGTGTGCCTTTATTGGCACTACTATAAGTGAAACAAATTATAGTTGAACTGACAAAACTGTAATTCATTTATTTGGATCAAAGTTGAAAACGCATTGAGGTACAATTGCAAAATTTAGAAACAAATGGAGAGAACCAGAAAGGCAGAGAGAGAGAAGGCTTGGAATAAGATTGATCTGAAGCTTTACAGCAACAAGATAAACTACTGTTGAAAAACCCAAATCTGATCCAGTAACATCTAAATTTAATTTTTCCTGTCATAGAAGAAAACTAAAACCAGAAAAAACAGTACCAGCCCGTGTTATAACCTCGGACCAAATACCAGTACTTTTAGACAAAATACATACAAACTACAATTACGAATCCAGCTACTGATTTCCAGAGTTACTTGGAAAATATCCAAGGAGGCAGTGGTACCCCTGTTGTTGGGAATCAGACTTTACTGTAGATCAACCCTTACTAATCACAGGGACCCACAATTGCAGAGCTAGCTCTTGGTTCTGTTAGCTACGTTACCAATGCTCATTATCATCTGGGACAGTACCAGTAACTGCTGGGACCAAATTCAGATCCTTTTCTCAGTGCATTCGGACGGATAATACCCGCTCCATTTAAGCTAGAGGCAATTCCATTTGTAAGCAGATTAACATTTGTTTATAATGGAATATGGCAAATTCGATACCAGCACAACCAAGGCTCGAAATTATACAAGAGAGCACACAAGACTATAAGAGGATTGGCTGTTCATTTCATGAGTCATTCCCTGTTGGATACATGCATGCAATCTTATTAATATAACTTCCAAGATTACAATATAAATCACATCAATATCCAATCAATTAGGATAAATTTGCTGGATTAGATTTTGTGTGACAGGAAATAAACATTCTGAATCATTATGATTTTCATACTTAATATTTTTTAAGGTAGGTAGTTTTTTTTAATAGTTTAGTATCTTCTAAAAAATTAATGATTTTCTACCTATCTAAAAAATAGTAAAAATAGTCACAAAATATAAAATTTGGTCTCCAAAAACATTTTAACATGGAGATCATGTTAAATAATTTGTATCAACTATTTAAATTTTAAAAATGAAATATATGTGTGAATTAAAACAATCTCTTTAATTCTCAAAGCATGTTCAAAGCATCATAAAAAAATTGAACCAAGAATAGACCGCCTCTAAATATACAGTCTCATCCTTCGATGGAGTATAACCATTTCTTTTATTTATTTTTTATAGTCTTTATTCATCTTTGTATTCGACCGATTTTTTTTTTTTTTTTCTAATGCAGGTTTCTTTATATTTTTCGAACATACAAATTACATTAGTCAATTACCCAGTATTTATTTTCTGCACCATTAAAAAAATCTAATGAAGTGATAATAACATGAAGAATGTCTAAATATTTGAATATAGCCGTCATGATGCGTATGGAAATTGAAGAGATGAATACATAATATGAAATTTTTTTTGCTTGGAGGAGGAATGTTAGGGTTTTTATTCTAATTAATTTGCTGGAGTCAATGAACTAGAACTAGAGGCACTATAATCTCTTGTGTATAATCAGTGTTTTTAAATGCCGTCATATATGTATATGTAGTTTGCTGTCACATTAAAAATGTCTATGCCACATATGCAGTACGCAAACCGCATATGCAGTCTATGCTAAAAATATATTAAAAAATATTCAAAATTCATTGTCGGACATATATGAGACCACGAATTCAGAAATATCTAGAACCCATTACTGCATTATTGGTCCAGATTACACTTCCATTATTTCATAGATTCTACTTTGGCTGTCCCATTCTAGAGTAGGAATAAAACAATTAATTTAGAAAAGTCTACTTTTTTTTTTGGTTTAGAAGAAGGATTGGTCAATTTAAGAATAGGGGATAGATAAAAGAATATATAATTTTAATAAGGAAATAGGATATTTGATGATAAAATAAGAATATTTGAAAGCTTGAATGACTATGAGCAATTAATAGTAAATAATACATTCTCTAGATAATAAAGTAATGCAAAGAGAATGGGAGAAACTTCTTTGGAAGAATCTAAATTTTGATCCATGTTCAAATTAGTCATTAAATTTAGGTTAATCACTCAGATGCTTGATTTTAGTTAAAATTTATTCACAAAATAATAAATGATGATATAGACAACATCATGTTACTTCTATAGCTTTTTTTTTTTTTTAATGTCTTTAATATCATCATTCTCTTATTTTGTTGGATAGAAAATATAAGAGAGTTAACTTAGACATTGGTTCTGCATTTTTTTGTCAAAAGTTAACTCATGGTAAGAACAATTTTTGTTCATTCATTATTATGAAATAAATAATTTAAAAAACAAATTTTTGTCTAGCACAAAAATCTGCAATTAAGAACGTTATTATTATTCTTGACAAAAATATAATGTAATGAAGTGCGAGTGCCTATTCAATTAATTGTTTCCTTTCATGGTTTCCCAACCAAAGCAAAAGAAAAATAAGAAAAATAAAATACAGCGCAATTTAATATTTACAGGAAAAAAAAAAGGAGGAAAAAAGAAGAGAAAATTAGTTTCCTAGTGGGAATCAACGAGTCTAGATCCTCCGAGGTAACTCAAAGTTTTAAGTTTAAATGGAGACCGTCCGATCAGAATCGGGGCCAATCCGGCACGAGTTGGAATGCACGGGCCCTTTCAATAGTCGTTGGAAATCAGATCGAACGGTGTGGATTCAAACTCAAAATCTGAGTTGCCTCAGGTGATATGAATTCGGGAAAAAACACTGTATCTAGAAGGAAGAGCAGCTGGAGAGGTAACACAATTACATCTCTGATTTTTCTCTTTTTTCTTTTCCTATTACAAAATAATTTTAATTTGAAGCATTCCCATCTTCCTCCCATAGGTCGATTCCTCGTTTGACTTCGTAGGCTTTGAAAGAAGATTCTTGGTGGATTTGTTTAGGCAAACTCAATTGCTGATGAGAGCGAAAAAAAATTGATTTGAGCGGTTGATTCTAATTTTGTTTGGGGAAGAAAGACTAAGAAGAGAGGCATGGCGGAGGAGGAACCTATAGAGGTGAGATTTAGGCTGTTCGATGGAACTGACATTGGACCCGATAAATACGATCCTTCTACTACTGTAACTTCTTTGAAAGAGACGATCATCGCTAGATGGCCTCAAGGTGAGATCTTTTTGTTGATTTTACTACTTAGTATTGTTCTTTGTTCCAATTTTGCAGCTTTGTTTGCTTAAATCTGTTCGAATTAGCTCTAACTGCCACTTCAGAGAGTGAACTGTCGGCCTAAATTAGAAAAGCCTTAAGAGATTAGTTTATGAAAAATTGGTTTTGCTTTCTTCTCCTTCTATGGTCGGATTGTGCAAACTACTTTTCTGTTTTTATTTTAGTTTTTTTCAATAAAAGGAGAGGCTCTTTTCTCCTGCTCCCGCTCCCTGGTACATTTCATTCAATAAGGAATTTGAGGTCTACATAAGATCATTAAAATAAACAAATCAAGTATAAAATAAAAATATTGAAATTAAAGAACATAGAAGGTCTACTCTATAGAAAAACCTAATCTTTGTGCAACATGATTGAAGAGGAAATCACCGATTCTAACAGATAATATTTAATATTTCACAAAATTATTGCAAAAGCCCATGGTTTCACCAAGGTAAAATCTACAAGCATCTTGATATTTATTGGTTCATCTGGCACATGATCTGAGCAGCATGGTGTTGTTGGCATACAACAACCAGATTCTTGCAAAGAAATGAATGATGGTTTGGCAAACACAATGGGAAATGGGGTAATTTCATTTTTGCAAAGCCTGTTTTTGACCTATGGAACTATGTCGATGAAGCAGTATATACCTCAAGTACCTACCTCATGGCCAAGGAGCTTTGAAGAGTTTATCATTACCAGTTACAGGATTGATCGCTTCTCAAGTTTATTGAGAATTTCTTATGCATTTTTAAATCCATTTTTTTTTCTAGGCTACTACATTCAGCCTGGACATGCAGTGCCTTTGGAATACTTTATTTAGAACATATTATATGACAATTAGGATCTCTAACTGTCATAATTCAACAGTCTACTGACAGAGCAGTTAACAAGTGACCTTATGTCAAAGTTGAATAAAAAGTTCGGTGTTTTATTTTGCTCGGGTGCGTGATGGAATCTGTCTTGCGAATCTGAGGTCAGCTGTAAATTTGGTCGTTAGAGACAAATGCATGAGAAATAGCACTGCTTTACCTCCCTGTAATGCTTTTTGTTTGATCTTTCCACCCACCAATTTGAGTTTCTTTTTATGTTTTTGGACAAAGATAAAACAAATAGTTTCTAATTATTTCTAATTAATAATGCCTGTTAATTAATAGTATTAAGTGCCACTAAAAATCATACTGTTCACTTTTATGTGGATAGATAAACCAAATGCTCCAAGAGCAGTAGAGGATCTGAAGCTCATAAATGCTGGAAGAATATTGGAGAATAAATGGACATTGACTGAATCTAGGGTTCCTGTTGGTGACATGCCAGCAAGCATAATTACCATGCATGTTGTCGTTCGACCCCCATCAAGTGACAAAAGAACTGGTAATTACTTTTAGTTTGTTTGCTTTATTTATTCACATTCTTTTAATCATTTCAATTTCCTTTTATCTTATTTGCTCTACTCTTTTGTTGCCTGGTGTTTGTTTTCTCTTTTAAGTTGATAGAAAATGAAAGAAAAAGCTGAAGGATGAAAAAGGAAACTGTAAACTTGATGACTTATCTTTTTTTTTTTAGAAGTAGTTTGAAGTTTCATGCATAAATGTAGAGAAGGAAATATGTGACACGTCGTGACGTGACGTGACAAACATGCCGTGATTTGGTCACGTCAATGTAGAGAAGGAAATATGTGACACGTCGTGACGTGACGTGACAAACATGTCGTGATTTGGTCACGTGACGTGACCAAAATGGTGGCGGATGGTCACATCACGTGTAGTCACTCCGTGACCATACGTGACGTGATGTGTCGTGACGTAAATTAGTCATGTCAATTTTTTTATATTTTAATTTAAATTGTTGAAAATTTAGAAAAAAAAATATGAAAAATTCTAAAATAAGTAAATAATGTTGCAAAGATTATTTTTTTTTTAAGAAAGGTGGTTGGGCATCTGACATTACTTTAAAAATTCAAATTACAAACATTCATTAGACTAAATTAGAAAAAATAAAAATCAGTACTACATGAGTACTAGTATCACTGAACCTATACTAAAAAGAAATATCTGAATACTCTATATATATAAAAAAAGTTGAATACTCTATACATATCAAAAAAGTTGGATACTCTATGTTTCATACTGTGACGTGACGTGACGTGTAATTTTCGCTCGAATGCGGTCACGTCACGCGAGTGATCACGTCATGCAACACGCGACTCACGTCACGTAATCGACATGTGACGTGACGTGACTAGTCACGCCGTGACAAATTTCCTTCTCTACATAAATGGCAAGGAGACCTTTTTGTAAAATTTTACATTAGTGAACTAAGGACAGTTGATGCTGAATATGACCTGAATTAAACTGCTAGATTTTGTCCAATATACTGAGAAAAATAGAACCTTTTACAAATTGATTACAGAAGTTACAATGTCTCAATATCTATATTATCCTATCCAGAGTACAACCTTCTCTACAATACTATCGAATTGTATACAACTTCACTACAGACTATTATACTATATTTACAATATATTGATATTCTCTAACATATACTATCTTATTTATAAGATCCAAAACGCTCTTACCTTCTAAATAATTGTGAACGGAGCCCCAACAATGTTAAGAGTAAATGAAAAACAATCTGTCCTATTAAATAACTTGTAACACCTCTCTTGTTTATACTTGAAGTTACATCATTTGCTATGGAGTACTGATCACATTATTTCTACAAAGCAAATGAGTATCTGTTTAAAGTTCTCTTGTGAAATATTTTGAAAATGCTAAACAAATATAATTTTTTGTAATTGTTTAGGAGATGATATATATTCTTACCTTTGGTAATTAGTTATAAAACTGTTATCTTCTTTTATATATGTATGTTTAATGTAGAACAATAGTGGTGTTAAAACTTAACCAGCAGTGGGGTTTGATTTAGATTTCTCCAATGCTGTAGGAGTCTTTTTTATTTTTTTAATTATTGAGAATGTAGTAACATCCGGTAGTATGGATAATGATCACAAGTATTTCTTATGATACGAATAATTGTTATGAACAAATAGATAATAATAATAAAATGTGTCAGAATCCCTAGATATCTTAAAAAATCTTTTCAATTGTCAAAAAAAAAAATATAAAGTTGGAAACTGACACTTTGGACATGATATATTAGATATGGTTGGTGTGTATACAAAATGTTGAATTTTGGTGTATGTTTTACTGTTTATTAAACAACTTAATATTTCCAATTATAATTGACAAGTATGCTATCTAGGTGTTTAACAACATGCATCAAATGTTACAAGATGTTTATAATTGATGTTCAATCTTTCTAATGTGAAGTACTGTCACATTTTTCCCTGAATTTACAATTAAACATTTTTTGTATATAATGTTTCAAGAAGTATAAACAAAAAAAGAAAAATGCAATCATGGTTCAGGACTACCAAGGTCCAGCACTGACTTTCATGATGCCATATATTGTTAGCTGTAATTCATTTTTGTTCAATTTTGCCTACAGACATTCACCTTATTTAAATTACTCATAGACGTTTATCTCATTCAAATTACTTGAATATTTTTTTTTTAACTTGCTGGAGCACATGACATGGGTGAAACTCTACCCACTTGAGTTGTGATAGAAGAGTAATAGAATACAGTACACAATTGCTTATTCATAGAAGTTTTATGGACCAATTTGAAAAAATGGTTGTTCATGGGACTTATTGCTTTGCTGTTCAATGTTTGATACTAAGATTTTTCTTTTCTCTGCAGACAAGGAGAAGGAAGATAGTCAAAGGCAAGGTAGATGTGCATGCACAATACTATAATAAGAAAAGAAGAAATTTCAAACTAATATTATTGCATCCATTAGACTGATAATGTGAATATTTGGTGAAATTTGCTCCTGGCATATTCTTTGAAGAGCATATATATGTAAAACTCAATAGGGTTGGTTTTGGTTTAAGTTGTGGGAAGTGAGGTTTTGTCGTATTTTCCTATTTCTTTCTCTTAAACACGCTGTGCTATTTGATTGATTGTTGGTGGTTCAATTGATCCGGTAATGTAAAAAGTTTGTAATATTTTAATTTTGAAGGTGTCATTAGCAATTCTTTTGTAAAATTCAAATTATGGTCAAAAGAGTTGTCTTCAATTTAACATGTAGGATTGATTATTTAGAAGTTTGGTTCAGATCATGGAGTACAATTTCTTATGCAAGTTGCTTTGTCAACTGGTGATTTATGATTCCTATCACCGATGTGACTGTGCAGAATCATTGGAAAAAGGAAAGTATTTTTGTCTAGTTTAGCACCAGTAGACTGGTACATGGGTTGCTGACAATTACGTGTAATGGATCACATTCTGGCTTGAAAGAAAGGAGGGATAAGTTTTTTTTTTTTGGTGCCAAATTGCCCTAGGCTTATATTAGACATCCAAAGTTTAGTTACAACGGCATATTACAGGTGCATAGATTACATATTAGAAAAGAATGTAGTTGCCCTAGTCTCATATTACACATCCAAAGTTTAGTTGAAGATTACATATTACAGGTAACATCAAGGAGTGAAGAATGTAGTGTAAGATTGGATGCCAATAATTGAGGTTGCTATCTCCTTAAACCAGTACATGCCTATGGGCATTGTATTGTACCAGCCACAAGAGTTCCCAAGTCAGCAATGGAGATTGTCAAAGGAACATTTTTGTATTTAGAATATATCCTTAGCCCCATATTGTGTGGCTTAGTTATTGCTGCTTTAGTATATTTTTGGAGTTTAGACTCATCACAAGCTTGGTATATAGCTTGACTGTTATGCTTTGCTATTTTCATGGATATTTTGAACACCAGTGTTGTTGTAGACCCAGAGTATTCCTCTTGGGTAGAATTGATCCTGTAATTATGGTTCATTTTAATGGAACGGGCTTTTGCCTCTTTTTAAAAAAAAATGAGATAGATTCATTTGAAGTTCTTACATCGTGTCATATGTTCCAGATTTGTATGAATTCCCTGTAGACTTACCAATCCTCACTAACTGGCGTTGAACTTGAGGTTAAGGCATATGCCAGCTGCTATGAGTCTGTATAGAAAATGTATTCATCTAGACCCATTACCACTGCCAATTGGAGACCCATTAGCATAGCACAAGCTTCCATATGAAAGAGGAGATAGCACTGGAGCAGTATTTAAAGCTTAAAGCCATACACGCAAATACGATTCGTGGAAGGAGTTATTGTTGGATCTTAATCCAACGTTGAGCATATATGTAATATAATTATGAATTGTTTACTGTCAATAGATTGTCACAATTAAAGTGATTTAATATGGAATTAAGATATTAGACAATCTATGTATTCATTAGGATGTGGTCCATAAGTGTGTAGAACAATTTGGGCAAAGATCAAATCATTGATGGACTGATTCTGAAATTTGCAATTGAGAAAACTGCCTTTTGGACGTCCAGTGTGGGTGGTCCACCTGCACTGGATCCCAGTGCGGACGCAGTCAGTGCCCAGTGTGAGTGGTCCACCCGCACTGGATCTGAGTGCGGACGCACTCAGTACTTAGCCAAATTCTGGAAATATTTTGGGCTCCCAGTGCGGGTGCTCCACCCGCACTGGATCTGAGTGCGGACGCACTCAGTACTTAGCCAAATTTTGAGAACTTCGGACAACCCAGAAAAAGTCCGAGCGTAATGCGGACGCACTGGAACCCCAGTGCGGACGCAGTTGGTGTCTAGTGCGGGTGGTTCACCCGCACTGGATCTGAGTGCGGACGCACTCAGTACTTAGCCAAATTCTGGGAGTTTTCAGGGAGCTCAGTGCGGGTCCAGTGCGGACGCACTGGGATCCAGTGCGGACGCACTGGGGACTTAGTGAAAATTTGGGGCTGAGTTTTAAGGCGGTTATTTGGACGCGAATCATCTCAGTGCGGACGCAGTGAGATCTAGTGCGGGTGGACCACCCGCAGTCGCGCTGCCAGAATGTGTAAACTATATATAGATGGGTCCCCAAGGCACAAGATAACCAACTCTTTTTCAGAAGTTATTCTTCTACAGAAATTGAGTGCCTTCTCCTTTCTTCCACCATCAAAGAATAGAGAGGAGAATTCCATTTAGCAAATTGGAGAGGAATTCTCAAGAGGCGATCTTGTTGCTTTGGAAGACCTAATCTAAGACCCAACCCAAAGGCGAGAAGGAACAACTAGAGTCTTGTCTCGCGCTCACGGAGACGGTTGCTGCTCCAACCTAGGGTTTGATATTCCATGGCAAACAACATGGAATCAGGTATTGTATTCCGCACTAAAGATTATGTTTTGGGTATCTTTGGCATAGGGCGGTCCTTAGGTTAAGGTGGGGATTGTTTCTTCTTCCCCGGGGTGTAAGTGTTTGACCCCTAGATGAGATGTAATTGTTTGATCTCTAGATAAGGCGTAATTGTTTGGCCTTCATGATTCCCCAACAAGTGGTATCAGAGCCTCCCTATGCTGAAGGATTAGGTCTTTGGATCTAGAGAGAATTAGGTTTTCAATTGACGATTTTTCGTTGATTTTTTGTTGGATTTTCTTGATTGGTTTTGATCTGAAAATTAGAGTTTGGATAGCACAAAATTAAGGTCCTTATTGCTCAGATTTCAGTTATTAAGTTTGATTAGGAATTGCTCGAAGATTTCCATCAGAAATCGCAATATACCTAATCAAGATTCGGTCTTGGAATCTTTTATGTGGCCTACCATGGCACGCATGAAATTCCGCATGCCATTCATTTGGCAATTTTCTGGGCAATTTTGGAATTAGGGATATACAAAGTTAGAAAGAAATTTCTAAATTTGAAAGGTTATTTAAAGGTGCTTCCAATTTTAAAGTTTGTCTCTCTAGATCATGTCATAATTCAGCATAACAATTGTAATTGTTTTTCAGTTTTCCCCTTAAATTCGAAACACTAAAATAATAATAAGGACAATGCGGACACACTCATCCTAAGTGCGTCTGCACTATACTCGGGAAAAAATCTGAAAATGAATACAATTGTTTTGATGCAATTATATATATATATATATTTAATTGCATTTTTATTTTATGGCTAAGGTATAAATTATAGTTCTTATAGAGGCATTAAGGTGTTATATATATCTTGAATTGAATTGATTGAGTCACTATCGTACCCTCCGGTGCCTCTTTTGACAAAGTTAATTTATATTCATTGTATAAAAGGAAATTAGATGTGCATTTGATGGAAGCAATTATTTATCGGCCCTCCGGAAGATAATGGTTGTTGAAATTATATGTACAATTAAGTGATAATAAAGTGTAGTGATGATTATTATGTCTTATTACATATGTCAATAAGTCGGCCCTCCGGAAGGTATATTGTCGATATGTTACTAAATCATCAATGCTTTATTATTACGCCAAAGTATCATAAGAAATTAATTCGTTACCCTCCGGTGGCAAATTAATGGAAAGCGATGCTTTGTTACTGATGGAAATTATTTAGCCTTTATTTGAATATAATTTATAAAATTTAGAATTTTTTTTTTCACTAAATCGTGGTTGTTTTGTGTGTTTTTTGTTCGTATTTTTCAGCTAGCATTACTACTAGCCTTAAAGATATTCCGATGTTGAATGGTTCCAATTTCAAGTATTGGCAGGAGAGTGTTATGATAACTCTCGGTGTCATGGATTTAGACTTAGCATTCAGAGAGGCCTATCCCACAATTATTGATACCTCTACCTCTGAAGAAAAGAAGGGGAATGAGAGGTGGGACAGATCCAATAGAGTGAGTCTAATGATTATGAAAAGGTCCATTCCAGAGGTATTTAGAGGCTCGATTACTGATGGGATTATTAACGCTAAGAAATATTTGGCCGAAATTGAGACAAGGTTTGTCAAGAATGAAAAGTCTGAAATTGGTACACTCTTGACGAAACTTGTTTCAATGAAGTATAAGGAAAAGGGAAGTATTCGGGAGTATATCATGGAGATGTCTAATGTTGTTTCAAAACTAAGGGCACTTAAATTAGAGATTTCTGATGATCTCTTGGTGCACTTAGCATTGATATCCATTCCTTCACACTTTGGACAGTTTAAGGTGAGCTATAATTGTCAAAAGGAAAAATGGACACTTAATGAGCTCATCTCACATTGTGTGCAAGAAGAGGAAAGACTGAAACAGGATAAGACAGAAAGTGCCCATGTTGCTACTACTTCCAAATCTAAGGGACCGGCTAAGCGTAAGAAATCCAATCAGACCAAGGATAATAAGGATGCTGCATTGACCACCAATAAGAAACAGGATAAGGGCAAGAAAGTTGCCACATCTGAAAATCCCTGTTACTTCTGTGGTGCGGTTGGACACAAGAAGATTCATTGCCAGAATTATCACGCATGGCGTGCTAAGAAAGGTAAATCTCTTGTTATGGTTTGTACGGAAGTTAATTTATCTTCTGTATCTAGATATACTTGGTGGATAGATTCAGGTGCAACTACTCACATAAGTATATCTTTGCAGGACTGCCTAAATTGCCGGAAGCCAAGTGATGATGAAAGATTCATCTTTGTGGGCGATGGCAATAAAGTTGAGGTGGAGGCTATTGAGACTTATAGATTATTGTTAAAATCAAGATTTTATTTGAATTTGTATGAGACATTTGTTGTACCGTCTTTTAGACGTAACTTAATTTCTATTTCTGCTTTGGATAAGTATGGATTTACTTGTACTTTTGGAAATGGAAAATTCAGTTTGTTTCATGATTCAAAACAAGTTGGTTCTGGTTTTCTTTCGGTTTATGATAATCTATATTTTTTGGATGTCAATAGTTCTTATATTGAAGCCTTGCATGTGGATACAAATAGTAAGAAAAGAAAATTAACTAATGAGAATTCAGCTACATTATGGCACAAGCGATTAGGTCACATTTCTCAACGTAGAATTGAACGTCTTGTGTCTAATGAAATTCTTGAACCCTTAAATTTTTCAGATCTTAATGATTGTATTAATTGCATAAAAGGGAAACAAACCAATTTCAGAAAATATGAAGCCAAAGGTTGTTCAGAAGTCTTAGAATTAATTCATACCGATATCTGTGGTCCGTTTCCAACGGCTACAAGAAATGGTCAGCGGTATTTTATTAGTTTTATAGACGACTATTCAAGATATGGCTACATATATTTAATTAAAGAAAATGCTCAAGCCCTTGACATGTTCAAAGTTTCAAAGCGGAAGTTGAGTTACAACTTAACAAACGCATTAAGGCCATTAGATCTGACCGTGGTGGTGAATACTACGGCAGATATGATGGATCGGGTGAGCAATGTCGAGGGCCTTTTGCACAGTTCATAGATGAATGCGGAATTGTGCCTCAGTATACATTGCCCGGTTCACCGGCAATGAATGATGTTTCTGAGAGGCGCAATAGAACGCTTAAGGATATGGTAAGAAGTATGATGAGTCGTACTACTTTACCACAAAATCTATGGGGTGAAGCCTTAAAGGCAGCAGCATATATCCTAAATAGAGTACCCACTAAAGCAACTAACAAAACCCCATATGAAATTTGGAATGGGCGAAAGCCTAATTTAATACACTTGCGTGTATGGGGATGTCCAGCTGAGGCAAGGCCTTATAGGCCGCACGAGAAGAAACTGGATGAAAGGACTGTTAGTTGTTATTTTATTGGGTATCCCGAGCGATCAAGGGGTTTTAAGTTTTATAATCCTACAGAACATTCAGTTTTTGAGACGGGAAATGCAAAATTTTTTGAGGATGTTGAGTTTGCGGGGGGAGATACAATAATGGATTTTGAATTCGAAGAGGAATGTGCAAACATTCCCTCAGGTGTTGAGAGTTTTGTGGACATTGAACCCATCTTTACTCAAAACACAATTGTCGAAAACGAAACCATTATTGAAGACCAAACTCAACAAGATCAAACAACACAAAGAGAAATTCCAGAAATTATAGATGATGTTGTTGTTGGCCAGATTGTTGTAGACAATGCTGGAAATTCTCAAGAAAATTTAGAAGTGCCAATAAGAAGATCTGCTAGAGAGAAAATGTCTGCAATATCTTCGGATTATGTAGTTTACCTTCAAGAACATGAGTTTGATGTTGGCATGTTGGAAAATGACCCCATAAATTTACAACAAGCTATGCAAAACTCTAACTCTCAAAAGTGGATCGATGCCATGAATGAGGAAATAAAATCTATGGCTGACAATGACGTTTGGAAAATTGTCCCATTACCATCAGGTGCGAAACCGATTGGTTGCAAATGGATATTTAAAACCAAGAGGGATTCGAAAGGTAATGTGGAGAAATTTAAGGCGCGTCTTGTCGCTAAGGGTTTTACACAAAAGGAAGGCATCGATTATAAAGAGACTTTCTCTCCGATTTCATTGAAAGACTCTTTGAGGATTATATTGGCATTAGTTGCGCATTTCGATTTAGAGCTTCATCAGATGGATGTTAAGACAGCGTTTCTAAATGGTGACATTGAAGAAACGATCTATATGGTGCAACCAGAAAACTATGTATCGGGAGATGCAAAGTCTATGGTGTGCAAACTTAAGAAATCCATCTATGGACTAAAGCAAGCGTCTCGTCAATGGTACTACAAATTTCACAATGTGATTATGTCATTTGGTTTTGAGGCAAATGTTGTGGATGAGTGTATATACCTCAAGTTCTGTGGGAGTAAGTTCGTGTTCCTGGTTTTATATGTGGATGACATATTGCTTGCCAGCAATGATATAAATATGTTGCATGAGACCAAGAAATTTCTGATGAAGAATTTTGAGATGAAAGATCTTGGTGATGCATCGTTTGTCCTAGGGATTGAGATACTGAGGAATAGAACCCAAGGTATATTAGGATTGTCCCAAAGGAATTATATCGAAAAGGTCCTGAAAAGGTATGGCATGCAAGACAGTAAACCAGGAAATACCCCTGTGGCAAAAGGAGACAAATTTAGTCTCAGCCAATGCCCAAAGAATCCTATAGAGAAGGAAGTAATGCAAAAGTATCCATATGCCTCAGTTATTGGGAGCAGAATGTATGCGCAAGTGTGTACGCGTCCAGATATTGCGTTCATCACTGGCATGTTGGGCCGATACTTGTCAAATCCAGGTCTAGATCATTGGAAAGCAGCCAAAAGGGTCTTGAGGTACCTGAAGCGAACAAAAGACCACATGCTCACGTATCGGAGGTCGGATAAGCTAGAGGTCATTGGGTATACCGACTCTGATTTTGGAGAATGCCAAGATAGCATGAAATCGACATCCGGCTACATTTACATGTTAGCTGGAGGAGCTATTTCGTGGAAGAGTGCTAAACAATCACTTATAGCATCTTCCACAATGGCCGCAGAATTCATTGCATGTTATGAAGCATCGAATCATGGTGTATGGCTACGCAATTTTGTCACTAGGCTGCGCATAGTGGAGTCTATAGAGAAACCACTAAAATTGTTGTGTGACAATAACTCAGCCGTGCTATACACAAATAACAATCGAAGTTCGTCAAAGTCCAAGCACATTGACATTAAATTTTTGATTGTAAAAGAGAGAGTACAGAAAGGTCAGTTGTCAATAGAACATATAGGGACAAACTCTATGTTGGCGGATCCACTTACTAAAGGATTACCACCCAATAAGTTTGAAGAGCATGTAACTCATATGGGAGTAATTCCGGTTAGGGAAATTCAGTTTTAGTGGGAGTTTGTTAATTGTTTATTTTGATGTTCTATTTACTTATTTAGGATATGTAACTTGTAACATGAAACAAGTTCCTTGTGTAATATGCATTGTTTTGCAAAAGTATTTTATTTGATTTCTGTCTCTATTTTAAGTTTGACCTCAGATTTGGATATGTGTTTGCAAATTGTTTAGTTGAATTTTGCATTTTACAATAAGTTTATGAAATTTAGTTTCAAGTTTTAAGTGGGAGACCTAGTTAGAAATTGGCACGTAAGATCAGAATTGCGTGTAATTTCTATGCTACACATCCACATCATGATTCATGTCATTTAGTTACATTAGTACTGTGATTATTGATGGTTGAGTTACGACTAAAATAAATGTGACGAAAGCCGCTTTAGTCCTTTGCTAATATGATTGATGGACGGAATTGGTTTGGGAATACATAAGGATGACAGAAAAGTATGTGCGCACATAAGGCTGACAATACATAATTAAAATAGTATAACATATTGCTCAAGTGGGAGATTATTGGATCTTAATCCAACGTTGAGCATATATGTAATATAATTATGAATTGTTTACTGTCAATAGATTGTCACAATTAAAGTGATCTAATATGGAATTAAGATATTAGACAATCTATGTATTTATTAGGATGTGGTCCATAAGTGTGTAGAACAATTTGGGCAAAGATCAAATCATTGATGGACTGATTCTGAAATTTGCAATTGAGAAAACTGCCTTTTGGACGTCCAGTGTGGGTGGTCCACCCGCACTGGATCCCAGTGCGGACGCAGTCAGTGCCCAGTGCGGGTGGTCCACCCGCACTGGATCTGAGTGCGGACGCACTCAGTACTTAGCCAAATTCTGAAAATATTTTGGGCTCCCAGTGCGGGTGCTCCACCCGCACTGGATCTGAGTGCGGACGCACTCAGTACTTAGCCAAATTTTGAGAACTTCGGACAACCCAGGAAAAGTCCGAGCGTAATGCGGACGCACTGGAACCCCAGTGCGGACGTAGTTGGTGTCCAGTGCGGGTGGTTCACCCGCACTGGATCTGAGTGCGGACGCACTCAGTACTTAGCCAAATTCTGGGAGTTTTCAGGGAGCCCAGTGCGGGTGGTTCACCCGCACTGGACCTGAGTGCGGACGCACTCAGGTTCTGAAGTTCAATTCAGAAAAGTCCGAGCGTAATGCGGACGCATTGGGATCCAGTGCGGACGCACTGGGGACTTAGTGAAAATTTGGGGCTGAGTTTTAAGGCGGTTATTTGGACGCGAATCATCTCAGTGCGGACGCAGTGAGATCCAGTGCGGGTGGACCACCCGCAGTCGTGCTGCCAGAATGTGTAAACTATATATAGATGGGTCCCCAAGGCACAAGATAACCAACTCTTTTTCAGAAGTTATTCTTATACAGAAATTGAGTGCCTTCTCCTTTCTTCCACCATCAAAGAATAGATAGGAGAATTCCATTTAGCAAATTGGAGAGGAATTCTCAAGAGGCGATCTTGTTGTTTTGGAAGACCTAATCTAAGACCCAACCCAAAGGCGAGAAGGAACAACTAGAGTCTTGTCTCGCGCTCACGGAGACGGTTGCTGCTCCAACCTAGGGTTTGATATTCCATGGCAAACAACATGGAATCAGGTATTGTATTCCGCACTAAAGATTATGTTTTGGGTATCTTTGGCATAGGGCGGTCCTTAGGTTAAGGTGGGGATTGTTTCTTCTTCCCCGGGGTGTAAGTGTTTGACCCCTAGATGAGATGTATTTGTTTGATCTCTAGATAAGGCGTAATTGTTTGGCCTTCATGATTCCCCAACAGTTATTAGTCTACAAGTGTGTGTGATCTCAGTGCTGATTATACCACATTCATGGATTTTTGTTACATCCCCCCCCCCCCCCCCCCCCCCCCCCCCCCCCCCCTCCCCATGAAGAACAATAGAACATACTGAGACTTACCTTCTGTTCATCCAGCTCCAGCCCATGCCACAGCTGCTCCAATAGGTGAGCCATATTAGTATTCAGTACCTTGCAAAATATGTGTCTGAAAACCAAGAGGAGAATTATTACCCTTGCATGCTGGCATGAGAATAGCAAGTGCGTGACCATCTCTCTTTGCTCTCCACATAAGGTACAACCCTGTTGAACATATGGCATCCTTGTGTGTAGCACCATGTACCGCTTTCCAAATAAACAGCTACACCTGTGGTATGAAGCCATCCGCCATCCATATGATCTTCTAGAATTGCTTGTGTTGGGGAGCTGAGTGAGGCGGTGCTAGAACGTTCTAACATTCAGTGAGCATCCTGTACGCTTTCTTTAGGGTATGTGAACATGAACGTTCTGACATTATGTGAATGGTAATAATCTAGGGAGTCTATAAGCTTGTTGACATCCCATTGTCCAGAGTCAGGTTGAAAGAGAGCCTTTATTTTTAGAGGTCGCTGGTTCTTTGTTACCGGCCTGATGGCTCCCCACACATTGAACTAAGGCTGTCAATAAACCATACATATCTCACCATTTCTGATACACTATCTGACATGCTGAGCAAGATCTTCCCGGTCTCGCATCATCTCTCGCCAAAGCCGAGTTCACAGATACAGTCTATTTAAGTGACAGAGAGTCTATTGGAGGACGGATCACTTGAAAATGATATCCAAAATCTCTTTTGTTTTGAAAAATTCAAGCATGGTATGACACTTCGCATTTTAGCATCGCAAAGAAGCTACAAGCATCCTTTCATTAAGTCAGTATCAGAGTTTCAAGGAGTTGATTGTGAAATGAACAACTCAGACCAGCAGTTTCCTACTTTGAGGCTCAAATATATTGGAAGATGTTTTACCATATCTGAGTTGGCGTATGCAGCACCATGTAGGATTCGGTCAGCTCATGAATCATGAAGGATACTCATGAAGGAGGCGATCTTGTAGGTTTTATTCATATCAGAGAAGATTCTGATTGATAAGATCTCTAATCCTTACAGCTGCATTATTAAAACTTTTCTATATTTGATATTGTATATTTAGTATGAGATATGCATAATATAGTAGGATATTTATTGCTCTTTAATTATTCTTTTCTCCTATTTAATTCCCTTCTCCTCTTACAGTCTTACTGTATGATTATCGAAGAAAAAAGAAAAATTGAATTGTATCAATAACTTTACTCTTGAAATAAAATTGGTTGGGAAGGGAGATTTCTTGAAAGTTTTGTGTTAATCTTTTTCCATCAGTTTACATTGATCTCAAGATCCATTCGGTCACAAAATTTTAGTGTAAGTAAGATAATATCAATATCATATTTACTAAACTTTTCTGTTTTAGGAAAAAAAAAAATGAGAATCTAAGTATGAAGAAGAGCAATATCTAGACAAATTATCTAATTTGAGTAGTGAAGGAAATTAGTCAACGTTGTTATCGTCTCCATTGAGGCACATCAAGAGTACATTAAATTAAGTGTGTCAGTCACGTGATATGACTCGCCTGATGTGTCCATCCACTTGACAAGCCTCCCTTCGGCCAAAAATGACACATCATGCAAACTAGTCTTGTAAAAACATAACGATATACTGATTTAGTGAAAGAAAAACATAACGTGTCTAACAAGCTATGACTTGGTCACGTCATGTGTCACATGCATAATGAAATTATTTTACTTGAAGTGACGTAATGTGATTAAAATGGAGGACAGCAACCACTTCATGAGAATGGTCACGTCACGTGTGGTTCCATTGTGGTCATACACAACATTACGTTAGTTTATTGAAACAAAATTTAGAAGAAGTATAAAAAGATAAGGGGGCAGTACTTTGACATATGCCGTATCATGCACTCAAAACAAGTCACACAATTCACTTGTTAATTTCTACAACCAAAGACAATCCAAACATATTAACATCTGCCTTAACTTGGGCATTTTTATTCACTACCCAACAATCAATGTTACATTTAGACTTCAGAACAACAATTCATTTGGAAGCTCATTAATTATTTCGAAGTAGCTGAAACAGTGGTCGATCTTTTTTTATCAGTATCAACCGGATCAGAAGAGGCGATTGGATTAACCTTGTTTTTTGGAACCTCCTTTTTAGATGTCCCTTCTCCTTTCTCCTCTATTCTCTTCTTGCACTGATCCCTTAATGAGTTAACATAGCCATAGCTAAACCCTATGGAGCTCATTCTTTTTTTGACTTGAAAACCTCCAACTATTGTAAATGATAGGTGTAAGAATTAAGATACCTAAATGGGTTTAGAGTAGCAGTATTTATAGGTCCAAAAATGACCAAATGCGCATGGCTTATTATTTAAAATTGTTGCAACTTAATATTTGATTGGTGAGCAGCAACTGCATGCACTAACACAAAATATGGATATATATATATAATATATAAGTCAACACTAATACATGTACCTAATTATTGTGCTGGCCATCATTAAGGGGCTAATGCTGTTTAATGTTCTTTATTTGAAATAGAGGTCCAAATTTATTCTGTCTTTTTTTTTTTTGAAAGCTTGGACCGGCCACATTAATACATTATCTTGACATGTAAAAACAAGTGGGCTGTATAAACTATCATTGTCGATAAATGACATGAATGCTTTAGGCATATTGAACACACACACACACACAAAAATTAGTTTGAGGGCAGTTAGATGGTGATCGGACCAAATTCGATATGAAGTCTCTAACTAGACGTTCGATCCGTATCAAGATTCGTGTGCACTTTATCCGCACAATTTTAAAGCTATATATACATATCTTAATTACTTGACATAAAACCGCCTCCGGTTCCAATGTCTTAATTAATTATCCGTGCTTTTCAATTAATGATGTAGTGTCACCTTATAATCTATATAAACATATTATACAAATTTAATTTATATTTGACGGAATTTATATACAGCAAATAAAATAAAATTCACATGTGACGATGCATAGTACAGGCCAACTAACATTTCTTAAAGGATCTCTAATTAACTATTATTTCATTAAGCAATCGAATTAATTAAGCAATTTAATCCTTCTTAATTTAAGTTAATTTAAGTAACAATCAAACATGATCAGAGAGGTTTCTATCTCTTGACTATCTCAGTGTAAAGTATTTAGTACACACATTTCAAATCGTTTATGTATATGAATAAATTTAGTAACTAATATATGTTTATGTATATTTTTATATATTTGTGCACACATTTCAAACCGTTGGTTTATTTATATTGATAAATTTACCGACTAATATACGCTTATGTTTTAACTATTGCTAATAAAATAAAAAAATATTTTACAACCGAGTATTCAGCTCAAGCTCAAGAAGTATAATTTGCTATGCTCAAATTAATTTTAAATCGCATTCCATGTATTGTAAAAAAAAAAAAAAATGGTGCATGAACTACAGTTAATTTCATTTTTAAATATGGTAAGATGCCCCGATTCCCAAGAAAAAACTTGAGACCCCATGCAAAATAATTGCTCTAATATTATCCTTATACCTACGAGATGCACTTAATTATACTGTGCATACTGCATACTGACTAGCATCCACTTAATCATACGATATGCTTTCACAAAACAAGTCAATTACAATATATAATACTAACAACAACATTAGGTACGTACAGTGCACGGTTTGATTTTTTTATTGCATTTTGCTTGTGGGTATTTGATAGAGCGAGTCATGCGCATTCTTAATATATATATAAGCTGTCAATTGAGTCACCACACATTGAGAAAATCTGCTTAAGCAAATTAAGGACTTTAAGTGCATGGAATTGTGTAAAAACCATTGTCAACCATAAAAACCATTGGCTGATAGAGATTGCCACCTGGACCAATTAATTAACAGGATAAACACAAGTAGAGACATATCTAAATATTTTACTATTTTTAAGTTAGCTTAATTTGTGGCATAAGGGTTGTTTGTGGAAGAAAGATGAGTGGGCCACATTACTTTGCAATGTGCATATTTTTTTTTTCATGAATTTATATTTTTGTTTTCAAAATTTAATAGTTGATTTGAATTAGTCAACATGATTTTCATATGAAAAATGTATTTATATATCAGAATTTACATTTTTTCAATTATTATTTTTAGATAGGTAGTAAATCACTATTTTCGAATGATCCAAAATCTTTAGATCAGATGATTTTTTACCAATTTAAAAAAAATATAAAATTCGATCTCCAAATACATTTTCATATAAAGATCATGTTGAACAGTTTATATCATAAAGATGAGTGCGATTATGGTACTTTACATTGTGCAGATTAAACCGTATTTGTGGATTTATACTTTGGTTTAAAATCTAAACGACTGATCTGAATTGTTCAACATAATCTTCATATAAATAAATACTACATACTAACTTTTACATTTTCAAATATTTTTATTATATTTTAAATAAGTAGAAAATTACTAATTTCGGATGGTCCAGAATATAATATTTAGATCAGATGTTTTTCTACCCCTCTAATAATATGCATAATGATATTTGTACTAAGAAGTATAAAACCAGCTGTTCTATGACCAATTGATTGTCCTAAAAAAAACCTTGAAATTACGTATTTTCCCTTTACAATCTCATCATATCATATTTATCCTCTATTAAAAGAAAAAATCACAAATTTATCTAATTTAAAGTATTTTTTTATTAAAATTTATTTAAACTTTATAAAATATCTATTTTATTTTTTATTAAAAAATAAAATCATGAAATTTGTGTAAGAAAAATATTCAATCTTCTAATTAGTCGGTTTATGAGAGCATATGGTTCATTTCTTTACTTGTGATGAATACACAATAGCTTTAGGCGTATTTTTGTGTATGTGTGTCACGGGTAAGAAAATTAACCATTTGCCCTCACATATGGGCGGATGCATGATGTTCACCAGTGTTGGACAAGAAATTATTGAATCGAATTTAAATAGCTAATCGAATCGTATTCAAACTCATTAGATTGAAACTAACCCTGAAATTTTCTAATCAAATCATAATTAGCTATCGAATACATTTTAAATAGATAATCAAATCATGATTATGCCTAAATTTAAACTAACTCTCAATTCTACGCTGAGCAAATTAATTGAGCAGAGGAGGATCAGAGGAGTGTCTGACGACATGAGAATCTGAGTGGCTGAGCAGACATTACAGTTGCAGAGGAGGAGGCAATGCATCACCAACATGAATTTTCTAGTGGAGCTTGGCGAAAAGAAATTGTAGTGGTGGGTTGTGCGATTTTTTTTTTCAATTGTGCAAATTTTAAACAAAATGGGTTGCGCCTTACTTAATTTCTGAACATAATGGATTGTGCCTCTACAAAGGTTTTTTTTTCAGAGATGCATTTAGGATTGTGTTGAGCCGAGGGTTGGGTGAACTGATTTCCAAGGTAAGGCAAGAGCCAAAAAAATCACTTGATCTAAATATTCTAGACCATTCAAAATTTGTGATTTTCAACATATTTTAAAAAATAAATTCTAAAAAATATAAAATTTTGTCGGCAAATATATTTTCACATGGAAATCACATTGAATAGTTTAAATCGACTATTTAGAATTTGAAAACAACAATATTGATCTATAATACATACCAATTGACTATTTAGATTTTGAAAATAACAATATTAATTCGTAATATAGACCAATCTACGCCATGCATAATACTATAGCCTCACTCTCTTTTATTTTTTAGTAATGAGTAAAATGTGTACTTTATTAATTTAAAATAAGATTTAACAGAAAAGACAATAAATTTATGAATTTGTTAGTTTTGAAAATTTAGAAAGGTAATTACTTATCAATTTTAAAGTAGGAAATAAGTAATTTTAAAGTTTTTGAAAGGTAATTATAAATTGATACATGAAATTCTCCCAATAAATTACACCCACTTATGTAATCGTACATAATAAAATAATTATCTAATTTTTTTTTTGTTATTATTAAAGCTTTATCTTTTAGTCATTTGTGTGTGTGTGTGTGTGTGTATATATATATATATATATATATATATATATATATATATATATATATATATATATATATATATATATATATATATATATATATGAGATGGGCTAACTTGCTTTGGGAAGTAAAGCGGGTTCTTTACTTCCCGCTCGTATCGACATTTTCAAAGTTCAAATGGCCGATCCGAACCACTCAACATGTTCTCCATATTGAAATGTGCTTGGAGACCAAATTTTACATTTTTTGGAATTTTTTTACTATTTATTAAGCCACTTTGAAAATCGCTGATCCAACGGTTTCACTAAACAGTGAAACCGTTGGATCAGCGATTTTCAAAGTGGCTTAATAAATAGTAAAAAAATTCCAAAAAATGTAAAATTTGGTCTCCAAGCACATTTCAATATGGAGATCACATCTAACGGTTCGGATCGGCTATTTGAACTTTGAAAATGTCGATACCAGCGGGAAGTAAAGAATCTGCTTTACTTCCCAAAGCAAGTTAGCCCATCTCATATATATATACATAGTGCTTGGCTATTATGCTTATATAAGCATATCCACACATATGCTTATAACTCATTTTTGCGTTTTCAATTTTCAAATGGTCGATCCGAACAGTTCATCCTGTTCTCCATATTAATATCTGCTTGGAGACCAAATTTTACATTTTTCTGAATTTTTTTACTATTTATTAAGTATTTTACAAAATTGTTGATCCAACGGTGGCTACTGATTTTACTGTTTTGTGCAGCCACCGTTGGATCAACAATTTTGTAAAATACTTAATAAATAGTAAAAAAATTCAGAAAAATGTAAAATTTGGTCTCCAAGCACATATTAATGTGGAGAACAAGATGAACGGTTCGGATCGACCATTTGAACATTGGAAATGCAAAAATGAGTTATAAGCATAGTAGCCAACCTACACACACACACACACACACACACACACACATGCTTATAACTCATTTTTGCGTTTCCAATGTTCAAATGATCGATCCGAACCGTTCATCTTGTTCTCCATATTAATATGTGCTTGGAGACCAAATTTTACATTTTTCTGAATTTTTTTACTATTTATTAAGCCACTTTGAAAATTGCTAATCCAACGGTGGCTGTTGATTTTACTGTTTTGTTAAGCTACCGTTGGATCAGTAACTTTTAAAGTGGCTTAATAAATAATAAAAAATTCAGAAAAATGTAAAATTTAGTCTCCAAGCACATATTAATATGGAGAACAAGATGAACAGTTCGGATACACCGTTTGGATTTTGAAAAGTCAAATTTGGACCGTATGTATTTCGGCCCATATACATTCGAATGCACATTAGTCACTCTCTCTCTCTCTCTCTCTCTCTATATATATATATATAGAGAGAGAGAGAGAGAGAGAGATGAGCTACGCTACTCCATGGAGTAAAACGCGTTGGTGCTCCACGTCGCTATATTTTTATTTTGAAAATCCAAACGACCGATCCGAACCATTCATCTTGTTTTCCATATTAATATGTGCTTGGAGACCAAATTTTACATTTTTTGGAATTTGTTTACTATTTATTAAGCATTTTTTAAAATTGCTGATCCGATGGTCCAGAAAATTTTACTGTTCACAGCAAAACAGCAAAACAGCAAAACAGCAAAACAGCAAATTTCAAAAATGCTTAATAAATAGTAAAAAAATTTCAAAAAATGTAAAATTTGGTCTCCAAGTACATTTCAATATGGATTAAAAGTTGAGCGGTTCGGATCGGTCGTTTGGACTTTCAAAATGAAAATACGGTGTGGAGTACCAACGCGTTTTACTCCATGGAGTAGCGTAGCTCATCTCATATATATATATATATAATTCTAGCGTATATCTATCTAAATTTTATGATATATATTTTAAAAATTATTATTCAAATTAAAAAATAAAATTGTACATCCGAAGTTACTAATTATGACATTTTAGCTAAATATTAATTATCTGAAATTGACCTAAACTTTGCCACAATACAGATGCAGATCCATTTTGAACAGGGGTGTAAACGGATCAGATATTATCCGATTTCGTCCGGATCTGAATCCGAAAAATTACTTAAATTATCCGATCCGTATTTGTATCCGAGACTAGCTGTATCTGTATCCATATCCGTATCTGAAAAATTATAACGGATAAGGATATAGTAAGACTTTTAACTATCTGTATCCAACCATTTACACTTTTAAACCACAACAAATGTGCTATATGTTCTTAAATTGATTTATTAAATTGCATATAAATATATATTTTGATGAACAATATAACACCATGACATAATTAGTAACTAATATTTTAATAATATAATAGATGTATTGTAACCAACAAGCTAATTATGAAAAATATCTGTATCCGTATGATATTCGATCCGTATCCGTAATGTTTAATATACGATCCGTATCCGTATCCGAGACTATCTGTATCTGTATCCGAAAAATTATAACGGATACGGATACGGTAAGACTACCATCTGATCCGTATCCGACTGTTTACATCCCTAATTTTGAATCCTTATGAATATAAATCCACATAAAATTAAGTTCATGTAATTTTGTAATGAATTCATATTCAAACTATATAATAAAATCCGATCCAAAAGAATGAAACAGGCTGTCAAAGTGTCAATTCCTTTCGCTGCACATTGAACGGTCCAAAAAAGACCTGGTCTCAATCCTGGCCCTTAATTCTTTCTTCTTCTGCACAATGGACGGTCCAAAAAGAAAGAGGTCTTGTATTATTATCGTTGTAGAACATAATTTTCTTGTTTTGGTCATTCATCAAAAATAGAAAGTTTAGATTGACTATCAAATTTGATAATGAAGTCCTCTTTCAAGTCGTTAAATTCGTATCAAAGCTATAAAAATGCTACAAGTCTCACTTTGATTTTACTGTCAAGAACAAATTCTCTCTCCTTTCATGAAATAAATATGGTTCGTGAGAAAAACATGATTGTTTAGGTAGGATCCGAATCTGCTGCGATCCTTCACATGTGAACAATACTCTGAAATCTCTGCTTTTCTGAATTCAGCTGTCGAATTGACAAATTTGATAATGAAGTTACGTCCTCTTTGAAGTCGTTAAATTCATATCAAAGCTATCAAAATGCTACAAGTCTCACTTTGATTTTACTATCAAGAACAAATTCTTTCTCCCTTTCATGAAATAAATATGGTTCGTGAGAAAAATATGATTGTTTAGGTAGGCACTATATCTAAGTTCCACAAAAGTTCAAAGCTGTTTCAAATTTATAAGATCATATTCCATTTGCATGGAAGTTCAGATGGGGATGCCATGCCAGCATAGTCTATTCTAGAATGTGAAAACAGTGTGCCAGAAAGAGAAATGTTGCTCAATTGATCCTCGATCGAGTTCGGATCTGGTCAAGCAGTGCATTTTGTAGAGTGAAATCCGAACTGTCTGTTTTGATCTGACATGAATTTTAAAGAGGTCCCATTATTCTAAGGCATGTTCGTATAGAATTTGACTCGACACACGTACAGTACCATCAGGCATGAAACCTAATAATCTCAAGTTGCATGAATCAGGAAAATTTTTTGAATTTGTATTAAGAATATTGTAATAACATAAATAAAATTTTATGATGAAGCATTTTAGTTTGAAAAGTTGTCATTTTATTTAGATTATACTGATGAATTGCAGAATATTTGTACTGGTACCACTTAGTGGAAATCACAACTGGAAATTCCTTGGATATATATATAGTTAGCAAACTAATCAAGTTAAATGAGCATCTTTTGCCTAAAAGTAGATGAAAATGAAATGCACTATTTTGATTTTCCACATCAACCAACCGTAATGTACTTTGCTTTTCTTGATGCTTCCAATCTTTCTTTTGACAAATCTTGTTTGCACAAGGGATTAAGCCTAATCTAAAAAGCTTTGAATCCTATAACTTGTGCGTTTCTTAACCAACAAAATATATAATGACCAAATTTTTTTTTTTTTTTTTTGAGTAAAAGTTGAAGGTAAGGACACCCAATTACTATTTAATATTTACACTAAATCTCTCATCTGAATTTCAAATATGCAACGTTTCACTCAGAAAGTATTGTTTTTAGTCGCTTTTTACCACTAGATCATCAAAGATTGGTTCTTAAAATAATCACCATCTTAGAGGCGAATTACTAAATTACTAACAATAAATTTGTTTTGATTCAATTATTTGATTTTGTGCTAATGGTTTCTTAGGAATATAATGTAGTATATTACTATTTTAACATATTGTGCTAGACATGTTTGTAATATATATTTTAATCCTATAAACTTTTCTCAACTCATCTTTGTTATGAGTAAATTATGCAGATGATCATTAAAATATCACTTGTTTATTATTTTGATACTTAAATTTTACAAGCATAATTTTAGTTTTAAAAGTATTACTTCCTTATCGTTTTATTCCTTAAAATTTAAAAATATCATTTTGGTCCTTATAATATCAATATATTACTATTTGTATCCTTAGTTTTCCATGTGTAACAAATTAGTCCTACAATTATCCTATGTGAAAAAAATTAAATGGAGTTCGACGTTCATGTTTTTTAGATAAGAGTAGAACTAGGGTGTTCTTAAGTTCACCAAGTAACTTGGTGAACTCAAGTCTAAAACTCATAGAATTGGCTTTAAACGACGAATCTGAACGTTGGAACACGCCTACTTTACGAGTGATGCGTCTAGATGCAAAAAAATTAATTTTGCATAGAGTCAAGTGGTAAATTAATTTGAATGTTTAAAATTTTTACATGTAAACACATCACTCGTAAGGTAGACGGGTTTTAACGGTTCGGATTCGTCATTTGAAACCGATTTAACAGATTTTAGACTTGAATTTACCAAGGAACTTGATGAACTTAAGAACACCCTAGTTCTACTCTTGTAAATATGATGTTTTGTAGATATGTAATTCGGTCAGGGAATTTTTTTATTTTTTTTTGTGTGGATATCTTAGATTGAGATGCTGATTTGGAAGTAGAGTTCGCTCCTGTCATGCATTGTACTGTATGTCCAAAATATATATTCCATACTTTAAGCTGAAAGCGAGGTGCATATGTACCATGCTATATATTTATTCTTAGATTTGAGAATTTGTTCCAATAGGTTTGCATATATACTTTTTCAAGCTGCATCAAATAAAGGTTTTTTCTGGATAAACTTATGATGCCACAATTGATCACAAAACAATTGTTTATTTTGAAATGTGAAATGTACAAATTAAACCACATTAAAAGACAGAAGTAGCATTTTTTTTTTAGAAATTGAAAAACAAATTTGTCAGGAACATGTTGATTGTTTATTTTTTTTTTCTGCAAATATGAAGAACTGAACTATTAATTCGGTCCAATTAATAAGAGATCACCAAATCAATATTTAAATCTACTTATTCACACCTTCACACGGTCGGTCACACAGATTGTGTTTTCTATCCTGAATTAAATTATTAATTCAATTCATCCCTGAACCAAATCAATAGATCAAATTATTAATTCGATCCCAAAACTATTAATTCGGTGACCCCACAGGCCACAGGCATAGTCACAAGATTCACGAATTAAATCTGAATAATTCATTTTTTTTTATGCCGAACTGAACGTCAAATTATTCAGTTGACATAACTTTGACCAAATTAAACCCAAATAATTCGCAAATTTTATGATTTTTTTCCGAATTTTTTCCGAATATTTCTCAAAACATTTTTTTTGTTTTTGCTCTCTTGCAGGACAAAGATATCTCTAGTCCGAATAATTCCGAATCATTCTCGAATCACGAATTTTTGATCTTGCCGAACCGAATCTGAATAATTCATTTGTCACTATGCCCACATGTACCGAATTAATAGTTTGATTCTTACAATAGAAGATATTGGGGGGGGGGGGGGGGGGGGGGGGGCAATCAGTATGTTTCGATTTTACAATTTCTATAAAAAAAAAAATTGACAGTAGATTCTCCGCCAATTTGCATGAAGGATTTACAAATTTGTGGGTATCTAATTAATCAAATGTCTTTTCAATGTTCTGACATTTTATGGGTGCTGATGTTTCTTCATTTTAAAGTTACGCATTATTTGCAGCTAGCACCTTGCTTATTAATTTATCGTTTAATATAAATAATAAAATTAAATATAGCAATAGCTTTGCGCTGGCACTGTTTAAACAGGCCTGCTAAACGAGTTGGGCCGACTCATGAACTATGAGTTGGGCTTTGAAATGAGTCAAATTGAGCCCAAACTCCAGTTCTCCCCGACTTGTTTTTGAGTTGGTTTAATTTCCCTCTCCTCCATCCCCCTCTCCAGTCTCCAGACATGAATCAATGTCTAAGACTCTAAGTGTGTGTTAACAAACCAGCAGCACGTGCCTGCGAAGGTGACGCACATGATAGAGCAGCTTGAGCGGCATTGCCTGGCGCCGGACGCTTCTCTCCTCTCCAATTCCGCATATGACGATTTCCAACAATGTACTACTAATATTGCTTTTTTACTGTTACTGACTTATTGTTGTTATAATTTTTTCTCACATGTTAACCTGCCAGCACTTGACCATGCTTGAATTTTGGTTCCTGCAAGCATTTTTTATAGGATTTTTTTTTTTTTAGAAATTAAAAATTCAAATCTGTGATCAAGCATTTTTCTTTTAAAAATGGATAGAACTGCACCATTTTGGTTCCACTAAAGACATGATGCTGGACCGTACCATTTTGCTAAAAAATTGAACTTTTAATTTGTACAAAAAAAAAACAATCAATTTTATTTTTATTTTAGAATAGCAAGTAATTAAGCAGATAAAAATTACACGGCACCATCGATCAATTTAATATCCCACATGCATTAAAAAAAGCCTGTAACTCTTTATCTAAAGTCATTCCAGCTAACTCGAGTTCCTTCTTTAACTGTGCGCTCTTCCCGTATCGGCCTGAAAACGAGTAACCCATTATCAAATCCCTGTAAATTTCATAACCAGGTCTAAACCCTGCCTCTTTCAACCTCATAAAGTACCTCATAGCCCTCTCAAAATCATTTAATGCAACACATAACCGAATCACAACCCGGTATGCCGGTAGGTCAAGAAGACAATTTTGCTCCTCTATCTCCCAAATTAGTGCCATGCCTTCCCTATACGTCTGGTTACAGTACCTACTGTGCATCACAGTGGTATACATTACAATACTAGGGCCTTCTGTACCTCTACCTCTCTTCCGGTACCACTGAAAAAGCCGCTCCACAGTTTCAAACATTCCTAATTTGGTACAAACTTTCATTAGTGTGGTGCAATCCTGGGAAGACAAATTAAAAATTTCCCTCCCCGAGCTCATGGATCAAAGCTGTCGCAAGTTTATATCTGTCGGGTGTGTGAACTGCTGCAAGAACCAGTTTTACATAAACTGAAAGATCAAGTGTTCTATTTTTTTCCTTTGCTAATAACAAAACTCGCCTTGCCAGATGCAGTTTTCTAGCCTTTATGAATCCCTTGACCAAGGATTCCAGAACAGGTCGAGTTGCATTGAAGGTCCACTTTTCCAATTCATGTTCGATTTTCAATTTATCAAACCGTGCCAGTACCTCAACTGTAGATGCCAGAACTCGGTCATCTGGAAACAACGTAGGTCCAGGTTTTGAAGCACTCGATCCGGGCAACCCATGTGACCCAATTCACGAATAGTCATAGAGAGAGATCCCTTGCGTAGAAATGGGGCCCACTGGTTGAGCACCAGTGACACATCAGATTGAGAATCAAGGGATTTTCAATAAATCTAAAGAAATAGTAAAAAAATTCCAAAAAATGTAAAATTTGGTCTCCAAACACATATTAATATGGAGAACAAGATGAACGGTTCGGATCAACCGTTAGGATTTTGAAAACTCGAAATCTGAGCCATTGCATGAAGGGGCTCTATGCTATGCATAGCATGCTAGCATATTCCTATATATATATATGAGGAGGGATTAAGTTATACCTTTTTTTTTGACACATTTTGACACCTACCATTTTCAAAGTCCAAATAGTTGATCCAAACCGTTCAACATGATTGATATACTAAAATGTGCTTGGAGATCAAATTTTATATTTTTTTGAATTTTTTTACTATTTATTAAGAAGGTTACAAAATCGTTGTTTTCGGACCATTGAAAAACAGCGATTTTGTAACCATCTTAATAAATAGTAAAAAAATTCAAAAAAATGTAAAATTCGATCTCCAAGCATATTTTAGTATATCAATTATGTTGAACGGTTTGGATCGACTATTTGGATTTTGAAATTGCAAATTAACCTATAAAAAAAACAATGTCATGATGTGCAAAAAAAAGGGTGTAATTAGATCCCTCCTCTATATATATATATATATATATAGAGAGAGAGAGAGAGAGAGAGAGAGAGATGGGTTATGATACATTGCAATGCATAGGCATCCTTGTGCATTGGACCATAAATCACTGATTCAAAGTCCAAATGACCGATCCAAACCGTTCATCTTATTCTCCATATTAATATGTGCTTGGAGACCAAATTTTACTATTTATTAAGCCACTTTGAAAATCTGAAAATCCGGATGAACTGTAAAAAACAGTAAAAATTTCTGGACCACCGGATCGGCGATTTTCAAAGTGGCTTAATAAATAGTAAAAAATTTAAAAAATATATAAAATTTGGTCTCCAAGTACATATTAATATGGAGAACAAGATGAGCGGTTTGGATCGGTCATTTGGACTTTGAATCGGTGATTTATGGTCCAATGCACAACAATGCCTATGCATTGCAATGCACCATAGCCCATCTCTCTCTCTCTCTATATTTATATTTATATATATTTTATTTTAATTATTTTATTAATTGTATGATAAATTAAATATTAAAAATCAACTCAAGTATAAGTTAAATGCAAAAGGTAGTAGTTTCGGGCAACAAATGTGAAATAGTGTAGTGGGTAAGTGATATGTTGCATGTTGCTTATCCAATAGATCCCTAATTCGATTCTTGGGTGCCGCCAAATTTTTTTTTTGCCATGCACGTTTCACAGGACCTAGTCCATGCATGGTGCACGATGCCATATCGACCCTTTTCAACCTATGTTGGAGTCGTATCAGCTTGTTTCAGTCTGTATCGGAGCTGTATCCTAAATTTAGAGATACGCCACATCATTTGATACACCAGCTGGTGCATCCAGTATGTATCGGGTTCGTATTGTGCCCATATTCGTATCCAATATGCACCCGATGAGGGTACGGGGTCCAATTTGAAGTATACGAGTAACAACACACTGTTAATGTGAAAATTTTCTGCATTTATGTCTTATATGCCATGTATGGTTGTGTTTTTTGTACTAGTGATATGCACATACCAACCGAAATCACCCGAGGAGACCTTTTGCAACGATGCAATCAGTGCAGTGCATCCGAGACTAGAAAGAATGGGACCTACCATATTTGAGCAAAATCGATAAAAAGGACAATTAATATGACAATCAACATTTGATCTAGTGGCAAAGGCAATGCTCTCTATGTGAGAGGTCGCAAGTTTGAAACTCAGATGGAGAAATCTCTTGTGGATATTAAATAATTAGATGGCTTGACCTGCAACCTTTGCTAATAAAAATAAAATAAAATAAAATAATAATAACACTAATAGTAGCAGGAATAATAACAATAATAATAACACTAAGAATAGCAGTAAGAATAACATGAAGAATAATAATAAATTAATACAATATTAATAGTAGTACTAATAATTGTAATACTAATAATAGTAATACTAATAATAATACTAATAATAATACTAATACTAATACTAATAAATAGGAGGCAATAAGGGACTCCGGTTTTGAAGAGCTATATGATCAATATGTCTAAAATTAATATTATCTGATTTTATTCTTATGCATTAAATTAATAGAATAAATTTTTATCCTTATTCATTTGACTGAATATATACAAATAAGCTAGATAATTAAGTAAAAGTTCTTTATTAAAGTTTTGTTAATCCAGCAATTAGTACGTAGTTAGATATGACATATTGTTCTCTCTCAAAACACTCCTTTTATTAAAACCATTATCTGCCTTTGCATGCGTGAGTTCAATATTTAGTTATCACAGTAAATTGATATGATTATTTCAGTAGTAGCCAGTGGTGGGGCATGAAAATTTGAGACGAACATACTATAATTAATATTCTCTGGTCTTTGGTCAGAAGCATCAAAAGAAAAAGAAAAATTACTTCCCATTAAAAATAGATGAACTTTGATTTCAAAATGGAACTTTCAGTATTATTCCAATATTAGTGAATTATAATTATTTTTCAGCATAACTATATGTCTATATGGATAAAAAATGTAACTTATAGGGATGAGCACACACTCTTAATAACTGAGAATTATATTAAGCAGTCATGCAAGCACCCCAGAAACTAAAGCTACAGATAAACTCCATTTTTAGAAATATTGATATGTTACAAATTTTTTTATCTTTCATGCTAGGTTTGGAGGGTTCTAGCTAGGTGTCATTTGTCCAGTAAAAGACCTTGATCATCTTCAAATAGTTATTAAGAACAAAAAGTTGTTAAAATAAAGCTGTGGGACTTCTTTAGCAAAAAGAAGGTACCTGAAAAGAAAATTGATTTAAGTGTAGTACTTAGTTGAAAGAATGTTGGATCCCATATATATTCGTTTGCTAAAGATAACAAATCCACTCAATATGGCTTTTTATCATATTTTTTTAAGGTTTAGAATTTGATGCAATTTTTGAAAGTCCCAAACAAACGTGAACCCAATTTGGCCTGCATCAAACACTAACTAGATAGTTGGAAACTTGGATAAGCCATATTTCATCCTGTATCAAATTTGAGAAGTTATAACTTCACGCCTTTGCATTACTTCTAATATACCCCAATTAGTAATTCAGATTTTCAAACTCTTCTTAAAAGATCTGATAACCCGATAACCCAATAACCCAATAACCCAACATCATAATATTTTGGATAACTCATATTGCTGCATACCGCACTTAATTTCTTGATCATTGGTGTTTAGATATTAGATTTCTAAAGAAATGGTCAAATGAAATGAAATTAATTATTAGCTTATTGCTTATTAATTGACCTATAATTTTGTAGTGGTTTTATGGATTTGATTTGTGTGTTTCTAAGACCGATCCGGCACGCAACAGGAGGTAACCAATATAAATGCCCCACACGCAAGTCAAAGTCTGTTTAATTTTGGTTTACTGGATTTATGCATGTGTGCCCATGATAAACATCAAATTTGTACAAGAACCTTACATCTGAAATTCCAACGGAATAACTTACTTTAAATTTTTAATGTAATATAACATTTAATTTATATTAGAATTAACAAAAGACAATTCTTGAACACTTGAAAAGCATTTTCATTAAACTAATTAAAGAGACACATTTATAATACATTATGAGTTGGGCTACAGTGCTTTAGAAATTAAATAGATTGTTTTATTTCCTGCTTATATCTTTATATTTCAAAAATTTATATAGTTAATGAAACTTCTCAATATGATTTTTGTACTGACATTTTTTGATTTTGGAATTTTTGAAAATCACTATTTTTATGATTTTTTATTATTATTTTTTATTCAATAAAAAGCTGTGATTTCAAAAATTATAAAAAAAAATAGTAATTTTCTTTTTCCAAAAAATAGTAATTTGCTTTATTACAATAGATGCACTTAATAAACATGCTTCCAAAATTATAAAAGGCAGGCCTTGAGATATATACAAAATTTGACAGGGTGTCTGCCTGATCTAAATATTGACTTCATTCATGTATGAGCTGCGCCTCTCTCTTCCTCTCTTCTGAGAAGACTTTTGGTTTCTTTCACGCCATAATGTCCATGCTCCGCCCGCCCAGATTATGTATGCCTCACAAGCACTTGTCATTTGGAGCCACCAAACTCTTCCTCACAGTCCATACTTGGATATGTCTCCACATTTCCACTTGGCGCCACAAATCCAAAACCGTGTATTAATCCTGTCCATAATATTTTTGCGCAAGTGCTAAACACAAAAACTGGTACATATCAAACATTTACGTATGACCCACATTTGCTCACCCCTACTGACTTGTACATACCAAAGCAATATTAATAGACAAATACTAATTGGTTCATTCAAATCATTACAACCATAATCAAGTAAATAGAAAGTGAACGATAAAACAAATTACCGAGTCATTGGTACCAGTACACATTACACAAAAAAAATTAAAAAAATAGAAAGGCATTGGTACCAGTACACATCACAATGAATTTTTCAACGATTTTCACCCACCTGCTCTGATAAAATACCTAGGTGCTCCATCTTTTTTCTTGAATCATTCATTAATCATATACCAAAACAATTTTTCAATAAGTTTATCTTACTTGATATGAATTTTTGATTCAAAATCTGTAATTATTTTGATTGAGAACTTAACTGGTACGGTACATGACTTCAACAAATCAAAGTTGAAAAGAACCTAAAAGAAATACAGCTAGTCCAACAATAATAGGTCTAAGAAAATAAATACCACGAGCCTAACAAATACCAGTTAACTAGTATGGTACATGGCTTAACAAATACCACGAGCCTAACAAGTATCACCGACGGAGCCAAAGCACTACCGACGGAGAAAGAGTAACACTGACACACACCAAAAAGAGAGACAAAACTGAAAATTTTGATAAAAAGGAATTTCTCTGATTTTATTGATTATATGTTCATGAATTACAAGATACAAAGCTAAGCTACTTATACACATTTAGGCAATTAGCCGTTGGAACAAATAAAGAAACAAGAATCAGAATTAATTAGGGGACATATTATATAGCTGGTATTATTTACTGTAGACAGCTGGTCTTGCCAAAGAGGAGAAGCAAATATCACCAGAGAAGGTGAGAGCATATCTGGATGTAATTCCTTGATCCAATAATTGATATGAGTATCTCCAAGATATATATTCTAATTATTTTCAACAAAAACACTATCAATTTGGAATCGATTAGGATAAAGAGTAACGCTAATTGGAGGCGGCGATTTGATAGACAGGAGGAGGGTAAGAGACAGAGAGGGAAGAGATGGATTGGCGAGAGAGGCAACAGATGGATTTCCGATGGAAGACCCCTTTCTCGCGTGAAAGAGAAGAGAGGAAGCAGAGGATCCAGTATTGCTTGAGTAAGGGTATTTTAGTCAATACTTTTATTTTTATTTTTTAACCAGATTAATAGTATAAGAATATACTGTTAATGGCATTTTCACAATTATGGACGTTTTATAGTGGCATTCTCACAATTTTGAAGTTTGTAGTGGCAATCTCACAATTTCAAGATTTTGTAGTGGCAATCTCACAATTTTCCCTTTTTTTTATATTATAATCTCCCTATAACAACTACTTGAACTAGTTGATATCTAACGTGCAATATTCTCTAAAAGTCTCAACAGAAAAGTTCAACAATGGCTTCATCATCTTCTTCTTCTCTAATCCAAAGGCCTTAAGCAACACCAACATCCCCAAAAACAGAAACCGAGGAAACCATACCAGCACCGAAACCCAAACCGGCCAACCAGAGCACGCCACCTCAGACATTCTCGCAACAACTTCTGACGAGCACGGCCCACCTGGCCAACCTCCTCCCCACTGGGACCCTCCTCGCCTTTCAGCTGTTAACACCAGTCTTCACCCACAATGGCACCTGTGATCATGTCACCTATCAACTGACACGCGGCCTTCTCGCCTTGCTAGCATGTTCTTGTTTCCTTGCATCATTGACCGACAGCTGGCGGTCTCCCCATGACGGCCAGGTTTACTACGGGCTTGCCACGAGAGGTGGCATGTGGCTGTTCGAATACCCCGCTGGTTAGTTTTCAGCTCATTTCGCTTTCTGAAATTAAATTATCTATTTTGTGTTGATTTAATTAATTTTGTGTTTACTGTGTTGGTCTTTCTATGTTAATTAGAAGGCATTCTTAAGAAACTGTTGTTCATATCTCTTATGCATAAATATATTAGTTTTTGATTTCATAATTTTATAATTAATGGAAATTTTGGAGGATCTTAATTTTTAAGAAGTGCAATATCAATCAAAATTTAAATCTTTAAGTTACCAACTGGTGTATGGTTTCTGAATAATTCACTAATTTAGGGGTAAATGCATTGATCAAAATAGACTCCAATTGCTCAAAGAAGCTTCACAAAATCATAACCCTTTAGATGTATCATGGATCAACACATCAATCAAATACATAATCCAGTTTCTTTTTTGCAGATCATCCTTCTACCGATCTATCGAAGTACAAACTGAAGTTCATAGACCTGATCCATGCCGTACTCTCTGTGCTGGTGTTCGGTGCAGTTGCTCTCTATGGTGACTGATAGGGTCATAAATCTTAGGCCCTAAACAACATGGCCCGGCTTCATAAATAAAACTAGGTCTGCTTAAAGCCCAAGGCCTAAATATCTAAAAAGGCTCTCTAAAACCGGTATAAACCCGCACTGGCCCATCTCGGGGCCCGCTAGCAGCGTGGATCAAGGAAACCGACTGTAAGGCCACGAGACGGCCCAGTCCATTAACTCGGGTCACTCATACGCGGTGACTCCTGAAACTACCTCCGTACCACCTGACAGGAACAGTGTCAGGCCTTCTGGTCGGTGCTAAACGACAGTTCCAGGCCCTCCCTATAAAAGGCCCAATGCCATACTGAGGAGGGGGATGACAAAAAAACACACACCGAATACTCTATAGGTCAGAGTCCGAGTATTCCAAACACACACATACGTCCAGCAAAACCGGTCTCGAGCCCGCCTTGAGACGATACGGCCTGTTACCGAGACTAACCCGTATCATCCACCGTGGGGCCAAGCCTCATCAGGAAGAGGAATGGCTGCACTGCCAGAGCAAGATGGAAGGAATTTGGGCTCACCCTTGGGAGATACTCGCCCGAGGGGACAGCATTCTCATCGCGTCGAGTACGCACAACACCCGGGAGATCCGTCTCGGAGGAGAGAGAGAGGGAATCCCTCCGAGAATCCTATACCTACGGCAAGTAGGTACTCAGCACCACCAAGGAGAGAGGGCAGAGGTCCTACTTTCATACCCACGGGCCCGACAATCGTGTTGCCTGACCAGCCCATGACCCCTCTCCCTACTCCCGAGCATGTTCCCCCGGGACAGCGATACGACGCTACTTTCATCCCGCCGTACAATCCCCATTATACGTACGGATATCCCTACATCCCTCAAATGCCTCCATATCCATATCATACTCAGCCCGAGTATTACTATCATTACACGGACCCGGGAGTGGCGCACCAAGTTCATAGTCCATTCCAGGGTGATACTCATCCTTATTCCGTCCCAGCCAGGCCTTTCGGGAACATGGGCCAAGGAGCGGAAAACGCAGGCCATTTTGCCACAAATGGACCAAGGCCTACGATGCCAGTTCGCAACTTGATGAATGAATTCGATTTGGCAGGAATGACGATTTATTCCGAAGAAAGTAGTTCTGGTGGAAGGAATGCCCGGGACCGACAGCGAAGGGTTCGCCAGGAAGTCTCTATAGATGAGAGGGATCAGTCTGAGACCCCTCCGAGAAGACGAGAACATAGGGCCCGAAGAGAGCGAGAACCCCCCACGGTCGATATGACCATGATTCGTGATCTAGTCAGAAAAGGAGTAGCAGAGCAAATGGCGGAAATGGAGCAGGAGAAGTCGGGAACCTGCCCTCGCTCCCTTAGTTTGACAGAAGGACCACTCGCACCCGAAATATATCAAGCGGCAATGACTGATTTTAAGTTTCCTACAGCACTCCCATTATTTCGTGGCAGTGGGGATACTCAAGATCCCCAGAATTTTGTGTATGGGTTCTTGGAAAGACTTCGGCTGCAGGGAGCATCCGATGCGATCACTTGTCGCATGTTCACTACGTGCCTATCGGAAGAAGCTTGGGAATGGTGCATGAAATTACCGCGAGGATCCATACATACTTTTGAGGACTTGGCCAAAGCCTTTCTGGCCAGGTACACGGCAGTTCACCTTCCCCGAGTTACCTGCGATTCTTTATTGGAAATCCGACAAGGAGTTAATGAGGGGACAAGGACTTTTGTGGATCGCTTCGTGCGAGCCTCAAGAACAGTGCATAACTACAGCGATGATTTTGCCCTAGCGGCAATCCGGAACGGATTGCAACCAGCAGGAGCAGGAACCTTGCGGTATGATGCCTTCAAGAGAGATTTCAAAACTCTACAGGAATTCTTAATTTTTGCCGAGGGTTATATCCGAGCCGAGGAAGATGCCATTAGAGCACGGAGAGACCGAGCCGAGAGAGAACGATCCCGGTCTCCCTGAAGAAAGAAGGGGGAATGGCAGGATCGAGAAGACTGGACGTTGACTGACAGTTTTGGAGGAAAAAAGTTCCAGCAGAAGAATCGCGAAAAGTCCGGGCGAAAACAAGAGAAGGATTGGCGTGAAATGGAGTACCGGCCCCATTTTCAGGAATACGCTAAGTTTAATAGGCCCAAATATGAGATTTTTGAGATATTAATGGAGAAGTATGAACGTCCGAGACCCCTACCTCTAGAAATCTTTGACGTGACAAGCGACGCTGATTACTGTGAGTTTCACAAAAAGCACGGGCATAAAACTGAAGAGTGCCACCAGCTCAAAGACATACTAAAGAAAATGGCCAGGTCGGGCGAGCTTACTCAGTTCATTGTAAAGGAATTTTTCGAGAAGAATGTACCGAGATATACAGGAAAAGAAAGAGTGTATAAGAAAACACTGTCTGTACGAAAAGATTGGATAGAAAAGCAGAACCGATACAAAGCACGGAATGAACACAGAGGGGAACAGAGTGTTCCAGAGGCTAGAGAGAGATCCTCGGTGATACATGTCATAAGCGGGGGATTAGCTTCGGGAGGAGATACGCGCCGAGAACGCCGCAGATATTTGGACCGACAGGAGGGGTTACAAGTCATGAGTGTGGAAAGTTCTGTAGGAGGAAAGAGGCCGCGAGAAGAACCTATATGCTTTTCGAGTAAAGATCGAGAAGGAATAACGGGACCGCATGATGATGCTATAGTTCTCAGCCTAAAGATCAATGTGCATAGGGTGGAAAAGATCCTGATCGACACTGGCAGCTCAGCAGACATCCTATACATGCCTGTTTTTCTGGCTATGGGGTACGAAGCAGAAGATTTGCAGCCGATCCGTACCCCCTTAGTAGGATTCACAGGGGACACTCTCCAGTCTGAATGAAGGATTAAAATGCAGGTCGATTTCGGGAATCCCCCTCAGAAGGTTTCAACAATGGTAGATTTCTTGGTGGTAGACAGTCCTTCGGCCTATAATGTGATCCTCGGGAGAAATACCCTAAATGCCATCGGGGCAGTTATATCCCCGTCTTGTTTAAAGATAAAATTCCATACTGATAGCGGCATTGGAGAAGAGAAGGGGCATCAGAGGATGGCACGTGAATGTTATAAAGTGGTGTTGAAGGGTAGGGGCACACAAGCTCTGGAAGCGGCCAAGTTAGGAAAAGGAATGCAGCGCGACAAAGTTATCTCTCATGACAAAGAGCGAGGGGTTGAAGAAGATGGATAGAAAATCAATGAAATCCGTGAGCAGGAAGGTGCCATCTTGGATAAAACGGACGAGCGAGGAGACAATGCAATTATAGAACCAACCGATGAGACCGAGCAAGTGAAGGTGGGGGCGACCAGATTTCTTAATATTGGAAAGGCAATACAAGGAGAAGCTCGGGATCAGCTGATTGAGTTCCTCAAAGAGAATCTGAGCGTTTTTGAATGGACAGTAGAGGAAATGCCTGGAATACCCAGAGAAATAGCGGAGCATCGATTGCATGTCCGGGCCATTGCTAAGCCGGTCCGACAAAAGAAAAGAATGATGGAGACTGAGCGGTTACGTGCGGTGGACACCGAGGTGGACAAATTGTTGAAGGCAGAATTTATACGAGATGTAGCCTGGCCCGAATGGACTGCCAATCCAGTACTAGTCAAGAAATCGAATGGAGATTGGCGCATGTGTATTGATTTCACTGACCTTAACAAAGCATGTCCGATGGATCCGTTTCCACTCCCCAAAATTGACCAACTTGTGGACTCAACCTCGGGGCACGCGTTCCTCAGTTTCATGGATGCATTCTCGGGTTACAATCAAATCATGATGTGCCCTGAGGATGAGGATAAAACATCTTTTACTACTAACAAGAGTTTGTATTGTTACAGGGTCATGCCTTTTGGACTGAAGAATGCAGGGGCAACTTATCAGCGGATGATCAACCGGGTCTTTGACAAACAGATTGGGAGGAATGTGGAGGCGTATGTTGATGACATGCTCGTAAAAAGTATGTCGGATCTTGACCACATTAGAGATCTCCGAGAGACATTCGCCACGATGAACGCTGCTCAGATGAAACTCAATCCCAAAAGGAGTTTCTTCGGGCTTACTGGAGGAAAATTTCTGGGCTTCATGGTTTCACAAAGAGGAATTGAGATACACCCCTCTAAGTCCAAGGCAATCCTCGAGATGGCACCTCCCAAGAACCTCAAGGAACTTCAATCCCTGACAGGAAGATTAGCAGCCCTAAGCCGCTTCATCGCGAAATCGGGAGATGTGTGCCTTCCTTTCTTTAAGGCCATGAGGAGGACAACGAGATTCGAATGGACAGCAGAGTGTAACTCTGCTTTTCAGCGAGTGAAAGAATATTTGGCAGATCCACCCTGTTTGACCAGGCCAATGCCAGGAGACACTTTGATATTATACTTAGCAACAGCGTGTCACGCGGTAAGTGCTGCGTTGGTGCGAGAAGAAGGAAAGGAGCAGAAGCCTGTGTACTTTGTCTCTCACGTCCTCCGAGATGCAGAAACAAGGTATCCTCCTTTAGAGAAAGCAGTATATGCCTTGGTCATTGCTGCCAGGAAACTGAGGCCTTATTTTCAAGCACATACCATTCAAGTACCGACCGAAGTACCATTGAAGAAGGCAACGACGAATTACAATTCGTCGGGGAGGCTACTAGCTTGGGCCTTAGAATTGTCGGAATTTGACATTGAGTACTGCTCCTGCACCGCTCAGAATTCACAGATACTGGCTAGTTTCATTGCCGATTATACGAGACCTGCAAAAGGAGTCGAAGAAAAGTGGGTAGTATACGTAGATGGTGCTTCCTCCCAAAACGGCTCGGGTGCCGGAATCACTTTGAATGGCCCCCGAGGAGAAACGTTGAACTACGCCATCAAGTTTACATTCTCAGTAACTAACAATACCGCTGAATATGAAGCTATGATCAACGGACTCAGGTTAGCTAAAGAAGTAGGGGCCCAGAAAGTAGAGATGAGGAGCGATTCACAGTTGGCGGTCCGGCAAATTAGTAAGGAGATTAAAGTGCTGGATGAAAGGCTGGAATCGTACCGTAAAGAATTTTATATTTTGCAAGAACAGTTTGAGAAAGTGGAAATTCCTCATATTCCGAGAAGTCAGAATAGTCAGGCAGACGCCCTCTCCAAGCTGGGAGCCATGGGTAATCTAGATAAAGAGCAGCCAGTCATACTAATGGAGGTGTCGATCTCCAGTATTGATAAAATCCCAAGGGAGACTCTTGTCGTAGAGGAGCCGGGAGACGCCTGGTATACCCCAATGCACACGTATCTCTCGACAGGCGTACTTCCCGAGGATAAGTTGGAAGCAAGAAGAATAAAGAGAAGAGCCTCAATGTTTGCTCTCATTGAACAGGAGCTCTACAAACGAGCGTACTCCTGGCCTTGGCTGAAATGTGTTAGCGAAGAAAGAGGGTTGGCGTTATTAAGAGAGGCACACGAAAGACTCTGTGGAAGTCACCAAGGAGCAAAAACAATAGCTCACAGAGTACTTCGGGCTGGTTTTTACTGGCCTTCTATGCGAGGCAATGCTAAGGAGTTGGTACGAAGATGCGAGAAATGCCAGCACTATAGCAGATACGTTAACATACCAGCATACCGACAAATCTCCATTTCGGGAGCATGGCCTTTTGATCTATGGGGGATTGACCTGGTTGGACCATTCCCTCCGGCTGTAAACCAGAAGAAATGGATCATAGTGGCCGTAGAATACTTCACAAAATGGGTAGAAGCTGAGCCTCTGTCAGAAATCTCGGCGGCCACGGCAGAAAGGTTTATTTGGAAACACATAGTATGTAGATTTGGCGTGTCACACGCCATCGTTTCTGACAATGGCACCCAGTTTTCGGCAACAAGGACCCGGAAATTCATGAAGAAGCTAGGGATTGAGAACAATTTCACTTCTGTTAGCCACCCGGCAAGTAACGGCTTGGCTGAAGTAACCAACAGAACCATATTAGAAGGATTGAAAAACAAGGTGGCCGAAAACAGAAATAACTGGCCAGATAAGTTGGACGAAGTTTTATGGGCCTACCGGACTACCCCCCGGGAAGCCACCCAATACTCTCCCTACTCTGTGGTGTACGGAATGGAAGCAGTCACTCCCCTCGAGATAATGAATCCATCTTTACGGGTATCAACATACACTCGGGAGAACAATCGGGAGGAACGTGTTGACAATCTCGATCTGGCTGATGAAGGGTGCGAGAGGGCACGAATCCGCGTTGTCGAGTATCAGAGAAGGATTAAGAAAGCCTTTGACAAGCGCGTTGCACCCCGACATTTCCAACCAGGAGACCTTGTTCTCCGAAAGGTAGAAGCCACAGGAAAAAAGATGGGCAAGTTGGATCCAGCATGGGAAGGACCCCTTCGTGTAGTTAAATCCCACGGGAATGGAGCATACGTGCTCGAAACTATGGAAGGATTCTATGTGCCAAGAACATGGAATGTGGTTCACTTGAGGAAGTTTTTTATTTGAATTAGCTAGTTGTTTTGAAGTAATGTTTTACGCTTTCTATTTTATGTTTCAAATTTTTTGTAGGACCACGAGGAAGTCCTTCTTATCCTTTCCGGGTACCGAATCAGGTCCCCGAGAATGTTTTGAATACAAGAAGTTTTTTAAGTTCAACATTTAGTTTAAGTTATTCTTCTACTGACTTTCATTCAACTTAATATAATTACATGAATTTTCAGCAAATAAATAAGAGAAATGATAATTAAATAGGTAACGGCCCCTCCCCAACAAGCCTGAGAAGGTTACAACTTTAAAAAGCTCAAGGTCTCCCCAATACAAATAAGACCCGACAGAGCCAATGTTTCGTATAAAATGAAAAATATGGGCGAAGACTCAAGGTCTCCCCAATACAAGTAAGACCCGACAGGGCCAATGTTTCGTATAAAAAGAAAAATGTGGGCGAAGACTCAAGGTCTCCCCAATACAAATAAGACCCGACAGGGCCAATGTTTCGTATAAAAAGAAAAATATAGGCGAAGACTCAAGGTCTCCCCAATACAAGTAAGACCCGACAAGGCCAATGTTTCGTATAAAAAGAAAAATATGGGCGAAGACTCAAGGTCTCCCCAATACAAATAAGACCCGACAGGGCCAATGCTTCGTACGAAAAGAAAGAGTATGGGCGAAGATTCAAGGTCTCCCCAATAACATACCCGATAGGGTGATAAAAAGATAAGGTAAAGACTTAAAGTCCCCTACACACAAAATTTGAATAAAGAAAACCAATCAAAAACAACAAATAAATAACTACAAACAATCAACGATTCCCTGATAACAATACGGAAACATAGGGAAAAACGAAGAAATATAGAAAAATTGCCAAAGCCAACAATGTCATAAAGGAAACCGGGAGCACACTTCCCGACAATTTTCCCACCATAACGAGTCTATAAAATACAAACATCTGTTCACAAATCTCTCACATCCCGGGAGTACAAATAATATTACAACACACTTGTTTTATCCCCACAACCCGGGGTTCGTTACAGGAAAAATAAAACGACAAACAACAGACACATCAACCAAGAGCAGCCTGTAAAAGCATCTTCCATCCTTCACATTTTTCAAACCTGAAATCAACATTCAAAGAAAGTTATAAGTTGCAGAGTTTAGTCTATTTGTAATATTAAGGCAAGTACAACACACCTTACTCGGGAGGGGGGACTTGGTCACCTTCTGCGTCTTCTTCAGGAGGAGAAGGTGGTGGTACCGTCACGTCCGCGGGAAAATATTTCTCAGGCCAAGTATACACTAAACCCAGATCAGGGTGGTTTTTGAGAGGAAGATTGAATTTAGGCACTGGCTTACCCAAAGGATCCAACAACTGATCTTGATCCTCATCCCAGGTATAACCCGGCAAGTAACGATTATTAAAATCTTCCGGAGAAACTTCAGTATAACCTAGTTGCTCGGGTACGAAGGGGTAATGCGGCCTTAGCTTATTCAGTTCCTTGTAAATGGCAGTCCGAATCAAGCTCAGACTAGCCATGGGAGCGGCAATCGAAAAGGACTTGCTACAAAGAAAACGTGATATCAGCTCTTGGGGGTCACGCTTCTTAACCTCCTCTTCAAACTCGCCCGTTTCCAGCTCCAGCTCCTGAATTCTAGCAGTCAACCGAGTGACCTCATCTTTGTGAAGTTCATTTACCCGGGCAGCCGATCGGACATTTTCCTCATCCTTCGCCGCCAGTTCTTCTATCCTGGCAGTAAGTTCAGTCAACATGGCGTCGCTCTTTTCTTGATGCTCCCGGGATTCCCTAGCTTTAAACAAAGCCGCCTGTTGCCACCAAGTCACTTCATGTTGGAGGGCAGGGAGACGGGCAGGGTCAACCTCGGGAAAATGCATTTCCCCCTTCTTCCTATCTACGTCATCCTTGCACCGACCTATGATGGAGCCAATCTCAAAAATGTGAGACATAACCTCACTTAAGGCGTTGCCAAGATCTTTTTGCATCAGCTGCTTAGTGTAAGGAAGTCTAAAGGCCCGAAACAGCTCCTAAGAGAATGCGCCAAGAACCTCGGGTTTCTCATAAGCGTCTTGGACTTCAGACAAATGAGGAATATGCACCCCGACGCTATTTGGATACGAAGGTAGGAACCCCCTCTTCCAAATAAAACCATTCTTAGGAGCAAGGCTCGGCAGCCTACCACCGGCAAGATGCTTGGCCAACGTTGCTTTGTCAAACTCAAAATGCTCCTCATTAGTTATCAAGGGGACCTCGGGACGATTCCCCTCGATAGTTTTCTTAGCCCGCGCTTCCTCCAACATTTCCCTCCTTCTCTCTCGGTCATAAAAATTGCTCCCAGCCTTGCCTTGCCGATCCTTCTTCTCCTTTGACTTCTTATCCAGAGCACCCGCCTTTATAGCATCCCAGAGAAATTTCTTGGCGGCAGGTTCTTCGGGAAGAGTTGCGGGTACTGTTTTTACCCTTTTCGGGGGCAAGGTATCGTCTGTTGCGACTATCCCCGTCTTCTTCTTTCGGCTCACGGTCGCTATGGCACGACCAGCCTCTTTTATCCTAGTGGCGGAAGGATCAAAGGAAAACCCGGTAAGGTCCGGCCGCTTAGCAGCCACGACCACTTCCGAACTATCAAAGCTCAAATCCATCTGACCAAACTCTGCGAAAATAAACATGAAAAATGACGTTATCTAAATGTTTTGTGAAAATAAAACGAAAAACAGACAGGAGAAGCAAAACACGAAAAACTAACGTTCAATCAAATTTTCAAGACTGGCTCGGGCAATGCAATCTTCTCGGGTTAGGTTCCATGGCAGGGATGTTTTCTGTTTCACCTCGTTCATTTTCAGAGGGCGCCAATTTTTTCGAATCTTCTCGAGAGAAGGAACCTTCTTGTGATGAAGGATATACACCCATCCCTCATTCCAGAATTCAACTTTGTTGAGTTTCGAAGCAGTGTTAGACACCCTCTTCTTTTTAACCTTTTCCCCAAACGACCGAGCCTTGACTGATAAATAATCGTCACTTGTTAACGAGAAGTAGTAAAACCGACCAAAAAGAGCTACTGTCGGAGTATATCCCTCGAAATATTCGGAGTAATGCGTAAACAGCCTGTCAAAACTAAAGATATAACACCAAGCTGTACTAGCTATTTGGGCAGGCGCAACATCTAAACTTGTCAAAAGATCAACAACAAAGTCAGACAACGGCAATTGAAACCCACACCGGGGCATCTTGTAGTAAATACATAGCCCCTTGGGATGGTCAATGGCACGATCATCCATCTCGGGAGTCATAAGCACCAGCCCGGTATCATCAATCATGCCTCTAGCTTCCTCCCGTACCAACTCCCTTTTTACTTCGTTCACAAGGGCATCAATCTCCTTCCCACCCCTTAGCGTCTGGCGAGGGGGAATAGTAGAGGCTTTTAGAAAAAACTTGTCTAAATCCTCGTGACCCTCCCTCACCACGGAGGGACATGAGGAAGGCTTTTTTGGAACCTTACGGGTTTGGACCTGAGAGGTTCCCTGAGGTACCAAATCGGTTTCCTCCAACACCTCAAGATCAATAGCAAGTTGATCCCAATCAACGTCATTCCAATCAATATCACATTCCTCCTCATTTTCTGAACCGACACTAAGACTCCCACTCGGTCCCGGAGCAAGGTCTGCCGATCTATCTGTCATTTTTAGGGACTTCCCAGCTCTCGAAGGGTGCCCCGAGGACACTATTTGCTCCTTCCCGAGACAAGGACTGGATGAGTTCTCCTGAACTGACTCAGTCCCAGGCGACGAGCAAACACGAGACGGAGTCTCATCAGAAGTTCCCGAGGAAGTGCTTCCCTCAGAAGACGAGTTGGCCATTTCTAAAGGGTAAATAAAAGGAAAAACAACGCGAAGACTTACAAACCATTCCAGGAGGCAAAACAAATCAGAAGAAGGTACTCTTAAAATTGTACTACCAAGACCCGAGTTAACAAATCTCAACGACTTACGGTAATTTGGGCAGCTGTCATGGTCCCTAGTGACCACGTTCTAAGTCAGAAACACGAGGTTGGCTTAAATAAGACAGATTACCGACACTACTAAAATGTACTCAGCTTTGAAAAGTACCTTTCTTGGCGAAAAATTAAGCACCGAAATGACAATCCAGCAACTCCGCAACAACCAACACGCGAGAACTGAGGCTACTAACTTTCCGACAAAAATACAAACGAGAGTGCGCAAAGGAAGAAAATGGCAATGTTTCTCTCTCCAAGACCCCCATATATAGAGGCCCACAAGCTACAGGAAAAGACGCGAAAACCGAGGACACGTGGAGGCGCCTCGAATAGCCTCAAAGGGCGCGACCCCCCGCAACTCGCGATGCCAGGATATCGGACGATTACGACTTCCTCTCCCAATTTTTACGCTAATATACGACTCTTCTCCAAATGATGCCACGTCTGCGTCCCCGGATATATGACCAATAGCCCTCGCCTGCATAAAACTAAGTAATTATCCAGAGAGGGCGATTAAGTGAAGTGGAAAGTCTAAAAAACGACGATATATACCTTCGGCAAAGGCGTACCATGGGAGGCACACGACGCTTATCTCCCCTACCCTCAATCTGAGTATACCGACATCCTCAGCAATTTCGCCAGCAATTGAAGGGAACACCGATAATATTTACAGCAACATGGAACCCAATACCCCGCACACCGACAATCAGCAAGGTCCCAAGGCTTCATCAAATCCATTGATTTCAACACCCTCATCTGAAGAGCATATGGAATGGGTCAGATGTAGCCGGTGCGGGCGTCGGGGCCTGGACACACAAACGTTCGTCTGTGAAAGATGCGAGCAAGCTTTCCACCCTCACTGCGTCTCTCGGATCACATTCCGTGGCCCTGATGACCCTCGACTTCAATTCTACGAATGTCCCGAATGCTACAATGATAGAAGAGTTCATATAAAAGTCAATACACCGAAGAGAACTACTGGCGATACATGATATTCGAGATGTATAACAATTTAGTTATGAAAAGCAACAGTTTCACCCATTTTAATAAAAAATGCGTTCTATCTTTTTGATATTGTACTATATATTTTACTTTTATTAATACAATTATTACGCACCACCTACGACATTTAATAACCTGTGGTCAGCATTTAATGCCCCCCACCCTATAAATTTCACCCCTGCACCCAGAACGGAATAACTCACTTCACAACGCCAAACACGGTTGAAACATGGGGTGGAAACGACTCGCAACCAAAAATAAAAACTTTGAGAAAGGAGAACCGAGTGGCACAATACCTAAACCACCGTCCCCGACACCACCATCTTCACCTCCGACACGTCGATCCCTCGGTTGTAACCTGGGCACGGCAATCGACAACCCTGATTACCCCAGACCCGGACACCGAGAGAACCCTTACCGAGTTCTCTCCTCGCCTGACCGAGCAACTCTAGTTGACATCTGGAGTGAGGAGGACTTACAGGAAAGCCTCAACAACAGTCCTAATGAGGATTGGATGTGGCTAGAAAACACCTTTTTGGACCCAGACTCAGTAAAGGATTATATCGAGGACTTACTTGACATAGACAGACCGGGGGCCAAGCTCCGCTGGTGCTCGGGCTGCAACTACCAGGGTGTCAAGGACGGCATGATCAAGTGTCGTGCCTGCCACCTATGGTTTCATGATCTTTGCGAGGGGCAACTCGACCGCGTGAGAGATTCCCCGAGTAAGTTTAAATTCTGGAGATGCTCCGCTTGCCAAACCGGCAGCCCCAAAGATGGCAAGGATATTCACACCCTCAGTGACATTGAGCGAGATGATCACTTTGAGGACACTGACAACGAGATTTACGCTTAAGTTTAGTTGTTTAGTAGTTAAGACTAAAATCTATCTTACTTTTATTATGTACTAGGACAATATTTTGTTCTGTTCCTCTACTTACTTTAAAACGCGCCTTTTTTATTACGATTATATCTTTTTTTCAAGACCTTTTGGTAGTAAGCTAATGATCGACATCTGTTCATACTAACTTATTCTTTTTCGGTACCAAGCTAACGTTTAACCCGTCCACTCGACAAACGTCACTCGCCACTGTAGACACCCAATATTGTGAAGTCTTGAAAACGTATACTATACTTGCACCAAACACAAGTTGTAAACTCCAGGATGAATCCAGAATGTAATTTCCAAGTATCTGCAAGAAAAGGTACGCTTTGCTATTAATCATTTTTGCTCATTATTGTTTGTTTCCTAGTTTCAAGTTATATATGTACCCTACAAGTTGAACGTTGTTCGGCACAAAAATGTTATAAAATATAATTTTAAATATAATTCTATCCATGATAATGATAGTTACCGACGTATTCTATTTACGGGATTATTTCTCTTCATTGCCTTATTGACAACATTAGTTATTTATTTATTCACGGTTTTAAATTCCAGTATCATACACCATCTCGCAGGATTCAGGCGAGGAGAATATATATATTTTTTAAATATTTTGTCTTGTAAAAGTAATACGAGATCTAAGAATATGGTGGGAAAAATATATTCCAAAGATATTATATCGCAAAATTAAGATAAAATCTTAAAACTATGATGAGAACTGATCTAGCATACTATCAAGCCTACAGCTATATTTAGTAACACATAGCGATATACTTGTGTTTTACTGATGAAGCGCTACGATTCGAATTTAGTTTTTCTCTGATGTATCTTGCACAAGTAATTATAAAGACTACTATTTAGCAGTTGTAGGACCTTATTTGAAATGATAAGTCAATTTCAAAGTCTTTATTATAAAATATAATATGATGACTTATAAAAGAATAGAAGGCTGAAGGGCCCACCATCGAATTTTTCCAGAAATGAATCAATGCACCATTAAAAAAATATATATATATACTACGTACGGATTTTATTTCATGTCTGGCTTGAATATGCATTGATATAAAATCATTTTAGGCGAATGGACTTCAAAGAAAATAATCATACCACCAGCATGATATATAGTCTATGAACCCAGTTTTAATTATAATTTGCCATATAAAACTAATGTCGAATTGCGCACAAAGAATCGTATTGCAGTTCTTCTTTCGACATCTAGCTATACTGAATAAGTCACGGAGACATCTCTTAAGGAAAATATGCATATATCAAAATTATTTTTGGAACAAATTGTGAATCATCAGAATATTTTTAACGTTCAAAACTTCATAGAATTTGTGCCTTGCCTTACAACAGGTTTGTATTTTTTTTAAATGCAATAAGCAAATGGTGAGATTTTTTTTGTACAAGTCATCTATTTTAGTGACTTAGGCTTACTAAATATATTACAAAACCCTCAAAAAATTAATTTCATTCCATGAGTATACGTGTGTGATGACATTATATTTTTTGAAGCCTAAAGATCACATAAATTAATTTGGAGACTACATGATAAGTCATAACTATAAAATACACATTCAAATCATCCTTACAAGTGGGAGAACCAGCCAAGAAACAACTTGGATCCTCCTTTTCAGCTGGATTCTAGCTCTTCATCTCATTTCAAATTAAAAAAATAATGTGCACCTGAAAATTCAGCAAGATTCTTGCTTATTTCACATGATAATGCTCTTAGATATTGGTTAAATTAATTTTATTTATGAAAGTAATATATCTACTGATATTTATGAGTGTAGAACAAGCTACTCATTGATCAAAAAATAATTATTTCAATGAAAGAAAGCTGCTGATATCAAGTGTCTTCAATAAATCCTAAGGCTAAGAAAACGTCATATTAGAAATAATCTAAAGTATGGAAAATATAGTATCACTTACTTAGCAGCTACTAAAGTGACCATTTGATGATTAATTATTTGAGTCACTATCATTGTTTAAAGGTTTACTGATAAGCAAGTTGTAAATGCTCATTTAATTCCTGCGCAATAACACAGTAAGGTGGTTTATTATAAAAATTTACTACTTAATTTTTGTGAGTTATATTTTGTTGTGCTCGCTATGTACTACAAGCTAGGATAGCAATTTCAAAATATCTCAAGGAAAATATGCATTTTAAGATACAGCGAGTATTAATATTTGTCGTCATCCTGTTTCAAAGCACAAACGAACCTCTTATTTCGCATAAGAAAAATATACAATTATACACTTGAGATCTCAAATTTAAAACCATAAATTAGCTACTTATATTTACACATATTAGGAACATTTTTCTGATTTTATTTCATGTATAAGAAAAAATTCCAGCTGCTAAAAAAAACCAGCAGAAAAAAATCAGCAGCAGTTTTTCTATTCCAGCAGCAAATATAGCAGCACAATATTAGATTTAAAGCATTATAATCAGCCCATTTATGCATAATAAAAATATATATAGTATGGTCACATACTAGCTGGAAATTTTTAGCTTTTGTGCTATTGAAATTGACCTAAAAATGGTGCAAAATTCTGATTCAACAAGAAAAATTCAGCAACACAGTTTTTTTACCAGCAGAAAAGTTCAGCAGGGAAAATGGGATTTAAAGCAATATAATTAGCTCATTTTATGCATATAAAAAATATATAGTCTAGTCATGTCTTTGCTACAATTTTTCAGCTTTTTATCTCCTTGAAATTCACCTAAAAACAGTCCAAATTTCTGAAATGAACAAAGTGGACAGCAGGAATCCTGCTGCCATGTTTCCACTTGTTCTTGGTGTTAAGCATGATTAAATTGTGTAAAATGGTCATTAAAATTAAGAAAAATCTGCTAAGTACCTGTGTACATTGTTTGGATCTTATGGCTGTCTTAGAATCATTATATTTCAGTCTTTTTGACAGCCTTTTTCTAATTTTAGTCAAATGTGTTCAAAACAGGTTCAGCAGTGGGGCAGGCCAATTAACAGCAGTTTAAGCATGTTTTGGAGCAGCAAATGGCCTCAAACTTTATCTATAAATAGCCCCCTGCATCCTCACTTCATTCCCATGGTTGGTTAGAGCATCCAAAGCACAAAAGAGAACAAAAAACGTTGAGAATTCAGCCCACAGAAAAAATCCAGCAAGGAAAAAAAAATAGTTTTCCACCAATATTTCCCTAAAACTCCATTAAAATAAGCCTAAAAAAATTATGAGTGACAAGATTGTTATGCTATTACATTAGCCGAGTTCTCTAAATTCTAAAACCATCCATTCAAGCCACTGAAGTGATCATCACGATGATCCGATAGCGAAAATGAAGAATCAGCGTGACTTGAAATTTTCGACCAATTTCCACTTTTTTTTAGTTGTTTATTTTTTATTGTTAGCTATGCTTCTTCTCCTTGTTGTTATGATTGTTCATGTCATTTATGACTTTTATTATTAGTGAAATTAATTTTTGAAAGCTAGAACTAGTAGAGACCAACTTTTTCAGGTGAGTGTGGTGCCTAACACCTTCCACATTCATAACCAAGGCACGAACCTTGCTATTATCCATGGGCAAAAATAAATAAAATTTTATATTTCCCGTAGCATTGCGGGTGGCGACTCCAAGTCAAATTTAAAATAAGAAAAAATTGATTCGAGCGTCAATTTCGTAGCACGGTAGCTACAGCCACCCGAAAATCTTACGACTTAGGCGTTCTATTTCGTAAAAAAAAAAAAAAAAAAGTGTGGGGTCCACACCAGTAAACGATCGCATAAAATGTCGCGCCGCTACGCGTTTCTCATTAAGTACAACCATGAAATCGTGGGGCCCACATCCTGTAAAGGTAATAGAACAAACCCCTATATATAGGAGATGTCATTTAGAGCTAAGGAAAACCACTAAACATTCCGAGAAAAAAGGCAATTTATAAAAACTAAGAAACAATGCCGAGAAAGAAGATCATCTTCTCAGACCAACACTCGCACACCGAAACAGGCCAAACCAGTAGGCCAACAGTAGTGATACGAACGCGCACGCTAACAACGGAACAACGAAACAAACTTCTCGGGGTATACTCCCCGGGAGAACTTGAATTCCTGTTAGATAATGAAGAAATGACTTTCGGCAAGATGATTGACCAAGTTTTGTCCGCGGCGACTCCTGAAGGAACTCTGATTTCCCAGGACAGGCGGGAAAGGAGGAGTATTCAGTTGAATCTCCCATGGGAACACTGCCAACTCTGCTCGGCAAGGGGAGAGAAGAGGATGATGAAGAGATGTGAGGAATGTGACCTCTGGTTCCACACAACATGCCTCAAGAATGGGATTCCCCCGGGACAATATTTCCGGAAATGCCCGTTTGATGGAACTAAACTCATAACCGCCGCGAGTAGAGAGGCAGAGTATGAACTAGTCGTCGATCAATGTTCTACTTTAAGTTATGTTATCACTGTTTTCATTATTCATTTATGGTGTATCCTTTATTGTTTTAATGATGTTAAAGACTTGTTTATATAGTACTCCGCGTTACGTCAACCCGGGGTTGAACGACATGAAAAATGTGTGCTTCTCGGCTGCTCTTATGAATTCAAACGTCAACAATCAAGCAATAACCCTCCCTAAAAAGGAACAAAAAGAGCGATTACCAACAAAATGAACAGGATAGTGTAAATCCATTACGTAGAATCTTATTTCTCCCCAAAACAAGTGCAATAGGATAATTTCATTAGATTCACATCTTGAAAATTGGACTTAAGGGCTAATCAAGGAACGTCTCGAGAACAATTAACTTACGACCAGCAGGAACACTTACCGAAAAGAATAACCTCCAAAACTGACAAGAACGACTCCCGAGAAAAACAAGCTCGGAAGATTGACAAAAACAATTTTCGAGTGAAGAACTCGGGGACTCGAGTCAAATATAACGGCTACATCCGAAAGCTCCACGAACTCGGGGGCTGTAATGAAATAAATTTTGGAAAAATAAATCTCACAAACGATTTGGTTTCGAAATGAGATCAAAATATAGCTATTAACCCAGAAGCACCATGCTAGGTTGCTTTCGGCTTCGGGGGCTAATGATAGGGTCATAAATCTTAGGCCCTAAACAACATGGCCCAGCTTCATAAATAAAACTAGGTCTGCTTAAAGCCCAAGGCCTAAATATCTAAAAAGGCTCTCTAAAATCGGTATAAACCCGCACTGGCCCATCTCGGGGCCCGCCAGTAGCGTGGATCAAGGAAACCGACTGTAAGGCCACGAGACGGCCCAGTCCATTAACTCGGGTCACTCATACGCGGTGACTCCTGAAACTACCTCCGTACCACCTGACAGGAACAGTGTCAGGCCCTCTGGTCGGTGCTAAACGACAGTTCCAGGCCCTCCCTATAAAAGGCCCAATGCCATACTGAGGAGGGGGATGACAAAAAAACACACACCGAATACTCTATAGGTCAGAGTCCGAGTATTCCAAACACACACACACGTCCAGTAAAATCGGTCTCGAGCCCGCCTCGAGACGATACGGCCTGTTACCGAGACTAACCCGTATCAATGACCTTAGAAGAAATACCTTCATTGTACACAAATCATTTTAGGGATAATAGATTTAGATGGACCAAGTCAAGTCTACCCTGGATTCATAGAATCAAAGGTTCGGTGGAACAGTTTGGAAACCAAAGATCATTACATTCGTTAATCGGGAATTTACCAAGTACTATACCAATTAGTAAGAGTAGATGCCTTCAATTAAAGAAACTAAATAGGTAGTGACAACCTAGGCTAGCGGTATATTAATGTGAAGACATGAAATTATGAATGGTATATGTTAGGAGGTAGATAAACCAATCCCCTTCAAGACATGACATGAATTTAGAGAACTACAAAAATAAATAGATTGACCAAGTGATTGTTGACCAAAAACCCTTAGACTTCGTTATCTTGATCACAAAACCCCTTTGCTTTGCATTTAATTTAGTCTTTGTTACAACCAACTGCTTCGGGTATTGAACCCAAATTTAGTTTACTTGCAACAAAACCCCCCTTTCTACTTACTTATTTGCAATCTCTTAGATTTAATTTAGTTTAAATAGAAAATACAATTGCCTTAGTCTTTGGATTGATACCTCATTTACTACAAAGATAGATTGTGCGCTTGCAATTCAATCTTCTTTGCGTATTTAGGTTTTATAAATTTAAAGCAAAAAGTGTATGAATTAGACCCATTTAATTGATACCTAAAATACACAACAAGCTTTTGGCGCCGTTGCCGGGGACTAACGGCTAATTGTAGTTTTTATTTTTTCTAGATTAATTCTAAAATTTTCTTTTCTTTTCTTTTCAGTTTTTGTTATTTATTTCTCACGATTTTTTTTTCTTTTCTCTTGTGCGAGCTCTCATCCCAAGGAGGACAATGGCACAATTCCACGATTATGAAACCTACCAATGGTACAACCAATACCAAAACAATTTTTCAAACACCTACCAATGGCACAACCATGAATACCAAAACCTTTCCTTTTCGAACACCTATAATTTCAATTGGATAGACCATCCAAATTTTTATGACCAAAACCAACAAAACCAATATCAAAACCACAATCCACCTCAAATCGATCGACAAAGGGATCCGATTGATGATTACAGTATTGAATAAAAGCAACATGAGATGATCCGCAAACAGCTCAAAGAAATGAATGCCAAACTTGATGCCCTAGTGGAGAGTCAAACGAGAATATCTGAACACCTTGCAACCATGTTATCCTTCCACCAACATGAAGAGTCACCCACCGAACCAGAAGTTCACACAACCTCGCGAGCTGAACCAACACCTGATTCATCTTCAACTTAGGATAATCAAAACCCAACCAAGGTAACATCTTCTGAGGTACCAAAATATGTGCCTCCTCTCAAGTTTGTACCTTTCCCTCAAAGGTTAGCCAAAAAGAAATTGCACCAACATGATGAGCTCCCAATCAAGCCGGAAAGCTACTCAAGGGAGCATGATCATGCCATGGCCATGGGGGTCGAAATTGTGCATGGAGGACAAAGTTGGCAGGTCGAGCAAATCAAGAAAGAATCTTCGGAAAAGGAAGGTGAATCTCAAAAATGGCAAGAATCCGATGAACATCAAAAGAAAGAAGGTAAATCTCTCACAAAGGAATGCGAGTCTACAAAGAAGGAAAGGTATATCCCACCTCAAAAAAGGGAAAGGTATAACCCTCCTCTTGAATTAATTTCCTTTTCGGTTGGACTAAATCCAAATGATCAAATTGGCAATTTTGCAAACCAAATGAGGCAACCAGAAATTGAAAAAATGCCCCAAATGCCAAATTTGAACAATTTTTTTCCAGATTTTTCAACCAACCAAAGTGAGAGTAAAAATCGGATCTTAATTGCAAAAGATAGCAAAGATTTTTTCATATGATTACCTCTTTTATTTACATTGGATGATTTTGAAAGCTTCTCATCACCCTTCTCAAATGACAATTCAAAGATTGAAAAGCCAACATGTGATTTTAAAGCAAATAAAAATCCCTTGCCCAATGAAATATTTGACCAACTTGAGTCCGGTAATTTTGAGCCGATCAATTCGAACTTAATTTTAGAAGATGGTTCAATAAAATCTCCACTTGAGTTAGCGGAGACATACCTTGATCACTCTTTTTACCTTTCTGAGAATTGATACCAGAAGCATTCACACCATCTTCCATATCTGCACGGGTCGTGCATAACTGTGCACGAACCGTGTACTTCTCTGGCTGAGCAGTCTGACCATCTGTGCATACCATGCTTCTAGATATCTGGTCTGTGTTTGCATCAGTCTGTTATTGCCTAGTTGAAACATAGGTTTGACTCCTTCCCTACTGCTTCCCTTTGAACTAATCTGGATATCCAACTATCTCAAAATATTTGTCTTTTATGTGTCCCATCCTCCCACAATTAAAACATTTTTGTTTCAACCTTTCCTGATTACCAACATTTGAGAACCTTTTTGACATCATAACCATTGAGTTTGAAAACGTACCTTCCAATTTAACAGAGATTGGTGATGAAGGGGCGTCAGGGGTAGGAACTGCATTGGTTGGTTGTCGTGTAGATGATTAGAGAGATACTAGTTGTGTCATCTGAGATTGTTGAATCATTATAAGCTCAGTTAGCTTCTCCAGCAGAGATTTGATACTCGTCTCTTCATCTGACATGGTTGGTGTTTCTTAACAGGAGTGGAATCGATGGAGTATCTAGATCACCTTCGGCATAGCCATCAGCAATCAGTACAACCAATCAACCTGGAGCTCTGATACCATGTAACAATTTGAACAGCGGAAATTCACACAGAAAGAATTGAACACAGGATTTAACGAGGTTCAGTATCAACTTGGTACCTACGTCCTCCACACTCACACACACTTTTTTATTTCTTATACAAGAATAATTTTTACGGAGGGAAGGAAGGCTTTATAGAAAGAGCCTCCCTCAAATTAGACATCCTACTTTTCTTTTTTCTTTTCTTTCCTTTTTTTTCTATAATTATTTATTTCCTTTTTTTTCATATATTACAATCTCCTAAAATAAAAAAAAAAACTAGGGAACAATCTCCTAGAATAAGGAAACAAATTAACTAGAGAACAATCTTCTAGAATAAGAAAACAAATTAACTAGGGAATCAAGGGAATTGATTATGGCAGCTGCCGCCTTCCCTCTTTAGCCTGCTTCAACAAAGCCACCCCACACACTTTCAAACGTCTAAATATATTATAGAGGATTTTTTCACTTAGTGAGTTTCGAACTCATGACCTCACACAAGGCAATTTTAATACAATATATTTTTAATACAATATATTATTTGATAAAAAATAATAAAGAATTGATTATCTACATTTTTTATGAAGAAAAATTAAACTTTAATTATTATTCATATATGTCAATATCAGATGTATATATATTGTAGATTCTAATACATAATTCAGGTTGTTTATAATAATTTGAAAAGTATAATATTAATTGATTGTCAATAATTCAATATTAATAATTATTTATTATCCTGGATCGAGTGAAAACAAAAAAATAAAAATTGTATTATATATTTGCTAATTTATTTTCAAAACTTATGAGCGGCTTATAAAAAAAAAAGGTCTCATTACATCATTACATCAACAGCCATATCATGCATGGCAACATACAATCCCTCTGCGAGGAGCTCAAATCCCCAGCACTGAACAAAATTCACATCCTCTCAGGTTACCTGACTGACTGAGTACAATTAAATCCGAGGGCCACAAATTGGAACTTGAATCTCAGAGCAAGAATAATACGGCCCCCCTACGCCATCCCAAGTAGGCACCGTACTCCTTAGCTTTAATCTTTTCACCCACATTATATATGTTACCGTACGTATATATATCTGGAGCGAATTCTTTGATCTTTTCAACCCCGTACTCCTTAGCTTCTTACCTCGTACTCCATAGCTTCTCTGTCATAAAGAACAGTTCTTTAAAATTTTCAACCAATCATTCTTCCAAGAACCATTCTTTTTTTCACAATGTCATCACCACCAGCAAAGGAATTGGATATTCATAAAATAAATGAAGTGGACGATCGGCAACGAGCAAGAACGAAAGAATCACTCACCCAGAACAGCAACAGGGCCCAACAAGGCGGGGCACTACCAGCTGCGAGCAATATCATGGCTGCACCAGCAACCACCACCGGTGAAGTGCATGATAGGCAACCACCACCAGCATTGGCCATTCATGACCCACCACTAGTTGGTGAAGGTTCTCGCAGGCTAATTAGTAAGGACAAGAAGCTGCTTTCTGAAATAATTGAAGTGGACGATCGGCAACGAGCAAGAACGAAAGAATCACTCACCCAGAACAGCAACAGGGCCCAACAAGGCGGGGCACTACCAGCTGCGAGAAATATCATGGCTGCACCAGCAACCACCACCGGTGAAGTGCATGATAGGCAACCACCACCAGCATTGGCCATTCATGACCCACCACTAGTTGGTGAAGGTTCTCGCAGGCTAATTAGTAAGAACAAGAAGCTGCTTTCTGAAATAATTGAAGTGGACGATTGGCAACCAGCAAGAACGAAAGAATCACTCACCCAGAACAGCAACAGGGCCCAACAAGGCGGGGCTACAGCAGTCAAGGCACGATCAGCTGGGGCTGGGGCAGAACAAGGCGGGGCACTATCAGCTGCGAGCAATATTATGGCTTCACCAGATAGGCCCAGAGAGGATCCCCCTGTTGGGCCTGGTTGTATGATTCTGTGCTGCCGAGGGTCTCGAAACCACAACAGGGCCCCACAAGACGGGGCTACAGCAGTCGGGACACGATCAGCTGGGGCTGGGACAGAACCAGTTGGGGCACTATCAGCCGGGGTACAAGTACAACAAGCTGGGGCTGGAAACAGCGGTACAGAACCAGGCGGGGCAACATCAGCCGGGGCACAGAACAACCATCATGTAAGTATATTAAAATTATTTATTTTTTGTTCAACAATTGGATAATTAAGTGCAGAATGAATTTGTCAGTAGAGTTTGTAGGTATTTTGTAATAATACGGGAAACTGGTGTTCTGTAATTGCTGCATGACTCTACTGGTAAACTGCACAATTATGAGAGTAGAAAATTTATAAAAATATTGTAATCCAGTGTAAAAGAAACCGGGATATATATTGATCTGGATTGGTTTAGTTGAGAGCTATCAAAGCTTTTTTGTTCATCAGGTAACAGTTTTTTTTTGTTTATGTTTTTGAGAAGATCAATGCAGTAAGTTTGTTGATCTGGATTCGTTAATTTATTACAAAAAATCCTCTTATTTTTAATTTTTTTGTTGGAATAGGTTCAATTTGAATTGGAAATAGTTTTCCTGTCTACATTACATATTGCGGTACACTACGGCTTAGGGCTTCCGTCCGTCCCTAGCATCTTTTATCCATCCCGGTCGGCATTTGCAGCGTCACCTGCTCATCCTTCAATCTTCTCATTCAATGACTATGGAGTACAAGATTACTTCAATAGCCTGTGCAATTATCTTTCTTTTGTGGCATTCTTAACAACTGTAATGGTAGCTATTGTGGTATGTTTTAATTCTTATAAACGTTATTTACTTATAATTAATATACATTGCTAATTAACATTTATATTTTTCATTGCTTTTTAAAAAAAAATTTTGCAGTTATTTTGCAGTTGTGGACGCCGTCATCCTCACTATTGTGCCTCTGTGGAAAGGCATATGAGTAGGGCTCTTAGAGCTAGCTACCTCATGACTGGATCCTCAGCTCTGATACGAGCCTTCATTCTCTATGCCAATTTGATTTTCATTATATATGGCGTAGTTACCTTAGTTGTTTTAGTTGTTTTAGTCGTCTACTTATACCTGCTTAGAACTTTTTAGTTATTTTGGATTTATTCACAGTTATGTGTGTTGTTGTTGTTCGTATTCGTACTCCCTGGGATATATGTTTTTTTCCCCTAGAACCTTGTTTGTTATATGGGATATATAGTCACATAAATGTTTGAATTTTTATATATGAAATATCAATGATTGGTTATAGTGAGATGTTTGAATTTTTCATAAGACATGAGAAAACTTAAAGGACCAGTGTATGTGATGCCTTACCAATAACATATTTTTGAAGGAGATAGATGAAATTCCCCCTACTTATGTTTGGCTGGACTAAGATGACTTAGGCCGTTCGGTTTTTATTTAGTTGATAAGTTTATTAAGGTAGGTTCGGTTGTACTTATGAAAACCAAATAAAATTTTCATTTGACTATTTTATTTTTGTTTTAACCGAACCGAAACGATGAACACCGGTAATCCTAGATGTATTAACTACACATGCTTCGTGTAAATAATACTCATAATATTAACTATGTATAAAACTCTAATGGACTGGAAACTTTCACCATTTTAAAATAGAATTCAAGAAGTGTGATCCTTATTTATATGTGATACGAGTTTTAAAGGAGAAAAATCAGCTAAAGGAGGGAGATTTGGCTTAAGAATTTAAGCTATGGAAGAGCTTTAATCCCATTTAAAAAAAATTATATTTAGCTGGATTAAGAATAACTTAGGCCGAAGAAAGAAAGTTCGGGGCCAAATTCAGGGGCGGACCCATCTGCCCCCCCCCCCCTGGATTTTGCATTTTAGTGGAAGTTGGAACGTTTCGATTGAGTCTGCTCCTTCCTGGAAAAATTTTTGCCCCCCGCTGGACGTTTAATTTGTAATTCGGGTTAAATTTAGGATTAAAATTAAAATAAATTTCTTCAATTATGATTAATAATTAGAATTATAGATTAAAATATCAGAAATTACAAGTTAGAGAATTGAAAAGTATAAATTAAACCATTATTTTTTTATTAAGTACTTAATTAGTTAATGGATTTGAATCCGATTAGCTATTTAAATCCGATTCGATATTTTTTTTGCCCCCACCCCCCCCCCCCCCTCCCCCCCCCCCCCCAAAAAATTTTGGGTCCGCCCCTGACCAAATTGATGCATGAATTGCGCATGCATGCTTCACTTAAACGCCAATAACTTTATGTAAAGAACTCTATTGGACTTGAAACTTCCACCGTCTTAATAAGGACCTCAATCAATAACTGTGATCCTTATTTATGTGATACGAGTTATTCAGGTATCATGTTTTATTGTCTGTTCATTTTATTCATTTCACTTGTGCATTGGACCAATCGATCGAGATCGATCGAGTCCAAAATACTAATTGGTTTCGGTCCAAAGCAGGCCCATTAAATAGCATTTTAGACCTCTTGCAGTTTATATTAAGCCTATATATTACCAAATTGCTCCGCGTGCAAGTACTTGTGTTAGCCCAATTGCCCTATCGTGAGATGTTTCATATCATGCATGCTCAAGTCAAAAAATTTAAGCACCAAGTTTCACAATGCATGTACCTTGCTCGCATGATCCAGTTAATATACACTTCAAGGAAGCCAGTTCAGAAAAAAATAATCCTCACTCATTCACTCATATCTTAAGTGAATTAAGTTCTCTCTTAATATATTATCAAAAGTTAAACTGAGCAATTATTCTCCTTGTATCTGTCAAGCATCACACATTTATTTCTCTCCTTAGCAGCTTTTTATCGATGCTCAATTGCGGCTCTCGGATGCTGAGCTACTTAAAATTAAAAAAAGTTTCGTTTAAATCTACATATGAGATGTCTGCAGAATACCAGGCGTTCCTGAAAGAGTGATGAGATCTGACTGATTTTTTGTTTCCTCATTTCAAAATATTAAATTTTCAGTGAGAATGTGAACTCTATATACAAATTAGTTAAATTTTTTAATTCTCATATCGAGATGTAGAGAACTCTGGATCAAAGGTTCTTTGGTCCACTGTTAAACTAAACAAATATAATCTAAGATACTGTAATTCACAAGTAATTGTTCGATTAGAGAAAATAAATTCATTCAGGGTCCGTTTGGATTGTTCAAGGATTAGTGCAAGAATAGCGATTTTTGGATTAGTGGTTGAGAATAGTGCTATTCCGAGTAGTTTGAGAATAGTGCTAACTTTGAACTATTCGGATTAGTAAAAATGTCGTTTGGATTGTATATTTGGAATAGCGATGAAGGAAATGAATAAAATAATGATTAAACTAATATTATGTTGCATTTAATATTTAAATTAATATTATATTACATTAAAGTTGAAATTTTTTAAACTAATATAATATTTTATTTAGTAATAATCTAATATGATATTATATTTATTTAATAATAGTATAATATTTAAACTAATATTATATTACATTTAACATTTAAACTAATATTATATTACATTTAATATTTAAACTGATAGTATATTATATTTAATACTAATCTAATATGATATTATATTTATTAATACTAATCTAATCTGATATTATATTTATTTAATACTAACTAATCTGATATTATATTTATTTAATACTAATATAATATTTAAACTAATATTATATTACATTAAAATTTTAAATTAATATTATATTTATTTAATACTAATCTAATATATAAATTAATATTATATTACGTTTAATATTTTAAACTAATATTTTATTTAATACTAATCCAATCTAATATTAGATATAATACTAATCAATATTTAAACTAATATTGTATTACATTTAACATTTAAACTAATATTATATTGTATTTAATATAATATTTATTTAATACTAATCTAATATGATATTATATTTATTTGATACTAATCTAACATTTAAATTAATATTATATTATATTTAATATTTAATTTAATATTTAATTTAATATTATATTTAATCTAAAAATTTATTTAATATTAATATTTGATATTATATTTATTCAATATTAATCTATTATTTAAATTAATATTATATTACATTTAATATTTAAACCAATATTTATTTAATACTAATATAATATAATATAATATTTATTTAATACTAATGAAATATTTATTTTATATTATTTTAATATTGAAACTAATTCTAATTGAGAGGAATGAAAATTATTTTTTTATTAATATCACTAATTCTACAAGCTCTATTCTTGCTATTCCACCATTTCTTTGGATTAGTAGAATAGAGCTATTCTTGAGCTAATCCAATTTTCCAATTTGTGTTTGGATGACTCAAGAATAAGAATAGTGGAGCTAATCCAAGAATAGCTCTATTCTTGCACCATCCAAACGCAACCTCAGGATTTTTTTTTATTTAGTAATTATAACTTAAAAATTAAATAAACCAGCCAATAATACGAAAAAGTTCGGAAAATAGCCTCCACCGGATTGGGCATCCGGTGGAGCAAGGTTGGGCCGGCCTACATCGGATTGGGCATCCGGTGGAGCCATTTTTGCTCTGCCACAGTGCTGCACACGGAAGGTTACACAGAATTGTTCCACACCGGTTCCGCAATCCGGTGGAGGTCCAAAATTTTCCTACACCGGTTTCCCAATCCGGTGGAGACCTCAAAATTTATCTGCACCGATTTTGCAATCCGGTGGAGCTATTATTCTGACCTAACCTCATGCAACTCCTTCTTCCCTCATTCCAGCAGCTTCTTCTTCCTCTCTGTCTCGTTTTTCTCTCTTTTTTTTCATATTTTTCACCATTTTAAATCCAATTTGAAGAATTACCGTATGAATAGATCGCCACCGCCATTGTACTCAGCAGCTTCTTCTGATCATTATTGTAAGTTTTTTTCTGCTCATAGGTTTATATTTAGTGTTGTAAAATTAAAAAATAATTAGAGTTAAATTTGTGTTTGTTTTTGTTCAGCAAAATGTCTCTGTTATTGATCAATGTGTATTATGTGGTAACCTCCAAAACACTCAAACCGGTGTTGGTTATGACATAGGGGCTGCATTTACGTTTACCGTTTCCGATTCTACTAGTTTTGCTGTTGTAAGACGGCAAATATATGTTGGACTTGAATTGCTTCCGAGTCGAGTCAAATTGACAATCAGGGCACGTTTGAACACGGGACCACCTGGATCGTACAATTTCTCTCTATTTCGGATAGAAAATGAGGAAACTTGGGATGCCATTAAACAAACTGCACCTCAAGTAGCCGGATTTAAGGTTATAGAATTGGTAGCTGAGGCGCAGCAGCGTACAAACCAAACCATACTATTGAACTACATACCATACTATTGAACTACATATTATTAAAAAAAATTATTTTAACCATACACAAATTTATACTATATTATACCAAATAATAAACTTCACATTTATCTAATTTTACGCAAATTATACTACATAACACTAAAATACACAAATTTATACTACATTATACTAAACTACAAATTACACAAATTAAACTACATAACACAAATTAAACTACATAACACTAAATTAAACTACATAACACAAATTACACAAATTTATACTAAATTACACAAATTAAACTAATTATACTACATAACACAAATTACACTAAATTTAACTCTATTACACAAATTAAACTAATTATACTACATAACACAAATTACACTAAATTATACAAATTAATACTACAATTACATTAAATTGAAGCCAATTGCTAATTCAACACTAAATTACACAAAAAATACTAAATATACTAAACAAATTCAATTAAATGAGTTATTTAATTTAATTCGGCCAAAATTAAAAAATATAGAAAAAATCAGATTTTTACCTTGTTAAAATAGTAGATCGAAAGAGTTTCCAACTCGCTTGGACAATCCGAGAATTTTGAAATAATTGAATGGAAAAATGATAGAATATTTGAAAAGAATAAAAAAAAACGGTTTGGGAGAGAAGAGGAGAAGGAGAAGGAGAAGAGAAGGAGACGGAGAGGAGAAGATGGAGACAGAGAGGGTTTGTCTCGGATGAAATTTGGAAAATAAGCCTCCACCGGTTTGGGGAACCGGTGGAGCAACTATCTCGGATTTTCTGTGGCGGAGTCTATGCTGGGTGGAAAAATGGTGTTAAATTGGGTCCACCGGATGCCCAATCCGGTGTAGACCGGGGCTCTCAAGCTCCACCGGATACCGAATCCGGTGGAGGCTATTTTTGAAAAAAAACTCCCCTGTTGGCTGTTTTATGTGATTTTTGGGTTATAATTACTAAATAAAAAAAAAAATCCAACCTCAGAGACTAGTTCATACTCTAAAATTTAGTCCTAGAAATTGAGAAGGCAGTTCAAATTTCATGCTCTTGTACTTCCAGTAAAAGTTGAATTCCTTTTTTCTTGGTGAATCGTGTTAACTGACATGATAGAAATTAGTGAATTTCTTCCATGATGAATGATAATTGGCATCTACCAAGCTGTAAAAGAAATTATTCAAATATTATTCAAAAAGCTACAAGAATAATAAAATATTCAAATATTATTGGAAAGGCTACAAGAATGATACTCACGGATTACATTGGAAAGGCTAACATCTAAATATAAAACTAATTTCATGAGTGTATACAACTATATATTAGGACTCGAACAAAGTTCAAGGAATACCAAAATCAACCTTGTCTTAAGTATAAAGGACAAGTACAAGGTATTTAGCTAGTAGAGAAAAATATTTGATTATCGAAAAGGAAGAAAATGAATGGTACAAGCTATTTAATTGGAAGAGATAAGGGTATATCTGTTAATTCAATTTTTTGGAAAAAAAATATAGATGGAAAATTATTTAAGTTTTTATGGAAATCTAGGATATTGAGATGTTTCCGTGAAGATATTGATTATTTTAGAAGTTTAACCATAACGGTGGTAATTCAGAATTTTCAAATGTAATCTGTGGATCTCAAATCTCGTGCAGGTGCCAAATCCAAATCCTTGAGAATTAAAATAGTAAGCACCATTTTTTAAAAATTAATTTAATGCTTGTTGACTTGGAGTTCTGATGATTCAGATCAGACGTCCGAGCTGGAATGTGATATCTATAAATTTAACAAAAAATAATTATTTACAGAAGAGGGAGATTAAAAAGTTCAATTAAATTATTGCATCTCGTCAAAAAATTTATACAAAATCACTGCTGTTACTAGTTGGCAACAAGTGACTCTGTCACACATTTCGACTATCTTATATTTGGTTTTTCTTTAAAATATTTGGTTAACAATTAATATTCTCAATTAATTAAAGGGGGGGGCTAACAATTTAATCATGCAAATGAAAATATCAAGTAATGGTAATAGGAGGCTAAACTGTGAAGCAGGGTAGCTGGGTACTATGCATTTTTCTTAATTATTTTAGGAGACCAAATTATTTCGATACAGAAAGTTAAGAATTTCATAAAATATTACATATCTCGTTAAGTATTTTTGAGGAGTGTTAATATATACTTGAACCAAGTATTAACTCCCTTGTATTATGAAAAATTTGACAAAATTTGTCATTATAATAGCAACTATACCTTTTCTTCAAGAGAAATAATGATTGTATTTAACCAGGGGCTTCTCTCAAATAATTGACGGTGCATATCATATCCGTGCAAAGTGCTACATTTGAACTCTACTACTATAATAACAATCAAAACCTTAGTCTCAAACAAGTTGAGGTAGTCTAGAAATGAAACCCATCCAAAGATATATAGCATTAAAATAATCACAAAGTCAAGATATATTTGACAGATTAGCATATCTATTTGGTAATTTTGACATGTACTGACTAACATACCTATAAATTCTAATTTGTGTTACTATTTTGAAATAGCTAAGAAGACATTAATTCTGGCACAAGTTCAACAGATTTGTAGAGTAATAAAGATATAGCCACAAGGAGGATGAGCATGGACAGAAAATCACTATAGTTGGAATTCAGATTTTAGTCTGATATTTTCTTGTGAATAAAAGATGGACGTTTTGTTGTGATTTTTTTTTTTTTTTTGTAGTTAGTTGTATCAAAATAAGTATAACATTTGTGAAGATAAGATGGGGTTGTTTTACCTGTCAGAGAATAATTTGGGGTTGTTTTACCATGCTTTTCAGCTAGTTAGAACTTAGAAGTGAAAAACATAGGAAGGCTTAGAGATGGATCGCATAGGCTTTTGTACTGCTAGGTGAATAGAGTTCTAGATTTTTAATTTCTTTTATATACTCTTGTTACTACCTTTGCGAACACAATGGGCAACAAATTCATGTTGAGTGATGTTGTTGCTTCATTGTTGAATGAGAAAACTAGAAAGGCTACAACCCAATTAGAAACCGGGCCTAGTGAGGCATTGACGGTTGGTAAAAGGGGGAGGCCGGTTACTAGAGACAATTTCTCGGGTAGAAGGGTGCATCTCAAAGAAAGGGGAGATCAAAATCTCGAGGCCGGAAATATTATTGTTGGCATTGCAAGAAGGAAGGACACATGAAAAGAGATTGTTATCTCTTAAAAAAAAGCAAAAGGATAAAAAGCATGTTGGTGAAGCAAGTATTGTTTCCGATGATAAAGGAGATGCGGTGACACTAAGTGTTGCTTGTACTGCAAATTCAAACATGGATGTTTGGGTGTTGGATTCGGATGTCTCATTCTACATTTGCTCGGATCGTTCTTATTTTGTCAATTACAAAGAGGTAGATGGTGGAAATATCTATCTTGGCGATGATAGACCATGTAAGATTGTTGGAATTGGTGATGTTGAGCTTGAGCAAGCCGATGCGAGGCGATATAAGTTGAGCAATGTGAGGCATGTATCCGAAATTACCAAGAATTTAATCTCGGCGGGTCAACTTGATGACGGTGGTTTTGTTGTGACTTTTGGCAAGGGATCATGGAAGATTTCAAAAGGTTGCATGACATTAATGAAAGGGCAAAAGGATAGGAGTTTGTACATTCTTCATGGAGCACCTCGAAGAAGTGTTGTGGCTACGGCAAGTGAGCATGCGGATATGCAAGTGTGGCACAACCGACTTGGTCATCTAAGTGAAAGATGTATGAAAGTGTTACAAAATGAAAAACTTTATTCCTTTTTTTGATTGTTCATCTTGTGTTCATTGTATTATGGGAAAACAAAAGAGAGTGAATTTTAAAAGGAATGAATCCCATAGAAAATTGAAATCATTGGAATTGGTTTATTCCGATGTGTGTGGCCCGTTTAATGTCAAATCTATTGGTGGAGCATTTTACTTTGTTACTTTCTTAGATGATTTTTTTAGAAAGTGTTGGATTTATCCCTTGGCCTCAAAAGATCAAGTTTTTAAAACTTTTCAGAAGTTTAAAACCCGTGTTGAAAACGAGATTGAAAAGACCATCAAATGTTTACAAACGGATAATGGTGGTGAATTTTGCTCTAATGAATTTGAAAATTTTGTGCGAGAAATGGCATTCGAAGAGTGAAGACGGTTCCATATACACCACAAGAAAATGGGGTCATTGAAAGAATGAACCGGACCATTTTGGAGCGGATTAGAAGTATGTTGTCTCACTCGGGTCTTCCAAAATCATTTTGGGCCGAGGTGGCCAACACTGCGGTTTATCTAATCAACCGATCACCAAGCGTGGCATTAGACGGTGGCATACCGAAAACTTTGTGGAGTGATAAGAAAATTTCTTATGATCACTTGCGAATTTTTGGTTGTGAAGCTTATATAAAAAATTCCAAATGTGAAGAGGAATAAGCTTGATGTCATGTCACGGAGGTGTGTATTTGTTGGTTATGGCAGTGATGATTTGGGTTATAGGGTTTGGGATCCTATTGAAAAGAAGACAATTAGAAGCCGAGATGTCATATTCCGTAAAAATGTGATGTTCATGAAAAATCATGAGAATGAGCAAAATGAAGATCGACATGTGGAGGAGCATGTTGATGCAAGTGTTGCACCTAGAATGGTGACACGTCTTCAAAATGGTGGTGATGATCATGAGGATGAGAGTGAAGCGGTGGAGGCGCATGAGGATGAAGGCATAAGTGGAAATGAGCACACTAATACCCCGGTACAAGAGTTGAGGAGATCAACTCGAGTTCCTCAACCTACACAAAGGTATTCCCCTTCTCTATATTATGCTTTGTTTATGGATGGGGGTGAAACCAAGTCATTTCATGAGGCTATTAATTGCCCAGATAAAGCCAATTGGCTAGAAGCAATGGAAGATGAAATGAATTCGTTGCATCTAAATAAAACTTGGGAGTTGGTGGAACTTCCAAAGGGAAAGAAAGCATTGAGAAATAGGTGGGTATATGTATTGAAAAATGAAGCCGATGGTTCAAAGCGGCATAAGGCTAGGTTGGTAGTGAGGGGCTATGGACAAAAACATGGCATTGACTTTAATGAAATTTTTTCTCCCGTTGTGAAGCATAGTTCAATAAGAGTTGTTTTATCTTTGGTGGCTAATTTGGATTTGGAGCTTGTACAACTTGATATTAAAACCACTTTCTTGCATGGTGACTTGGATGAAGAGATTTATATGTCACAACCGGAGAGTTTTGTTGAAGAATCAAATCCTAATCTTGTGTGTAGATTGAAAAAGAGATTGTATAGTTTGAAGCAAACCTCTCGACAATGGTATAAAAAGTTTGATACCTTTATGCAAGAAGAGAGTTATAAAAGAAGTGACTCTGATCATTGTGTCTACATGAAAGGTAATGCGAATGAAACTTTTATCTTGTTATTGTTTTATGTAGATGACATATTGATAGCAAGCAATCATCACGATGAGATCAAATCTCTTAAGCTTGACATGTCCAAAAGGTTTGCTACTAAAGATCTTGGTGAAGCAAGAAAAATATTGGGCATGCGGATTCAAAGGAATCGGGAGAAAGGAAAACTTTGGTTAAGTCAAACGGAGTATGTTGAGAAAGTCTTGAAAGATTTGACATGACCGGTTGTAAACCGGTGACTACACCTCTAGCCGGACATTTTAAATTGTCTAAAGAAAATTCTTCAAAGAATGAAGAAGAGAGAACGAGAATGAAAAATGTCTCGTATCTATCGGCCATTGGTAGCTTCATGTATGCTATGGTGTGCACACGGCCGGACATTACACAAGCAGTGGGAGTCGTCTCTCGGTATATGTCTAACCTGGGATGGGATCATTGGCAAGCAATGAAGTAGATACTTAGGTACTTGAAAGGCACTAAAAGCTTGCAACTTTGTTTTGGAGGATTTCGTTTAGCAATTGAAGGGTATGTTGACGCCGATCATGCGGGTTGTATAGAGACAAGGAAATCTACAACGGGTTATGTTTTTACTATCGATGGTGGAGCCGTTAGTTGGATGTCTCATTTACAAGACATTGTTGCCTTGTCTTCCATCGATGCGGAATACGTTGCATTGACCGAAGTGGCCAAAGAGATGATTTGGTTGAAGGGTTTGCTTAGACAATTTGGATTGAAGCAAAATGAGTATGTGGTGCATTGTGATAATCAATGTGCCATACACCTTGCAAAGAATGCGGCGTATCACTCAAGAACGAAGCACATAGATGTGCGATACCACTTTATTCGTGATGTGCTTGATCGTTTGCAATTGATCGTGGAGAAGGTTCACACGAAGGAAAATATTACGGATATGTTCATGAAGGTGGTGCCTCCGGATAAGGTAGTCTTTTGCCGGAGGCGTTCCGGGTTGGTTGAGTAACTCGGATGTTGGAGCGCGGTGCGATGCTTGTGAGATCAGCTTTGTTTTCAAGTGGGAGATTGTTATACTGTGAAGACAAATAAAGGCTGCAGCTCGTTTGGCCTTTTCCCATCGGTTTGACTGAAACAGTTGGCTTTGACCTCTTTGGTATCGGCAGCAAAATCAAATAGTAATTGGTTAATTACTATCGGTAGAAAGGTGCAGCCGATGGTGTTTTAATTAAAGGGTCAGCCGCTATTTCTTCTATCTGAGCCACTTCGTTATTAACATAGAGCTACTCTCTTCTGTGTTGAACGAAGTCTTGTTCTAGGGTTTGCTCTCTTTGTACCAATCCACTGATACACTTGAGAATCTTGTAGATTAGTGTGTGAGATTAAAAGAGAGTGTGAGAGGGAGTGTTATTGGCTTGTTAATCTCCTTGTATTTGTAAAACTCTTTGATCTAGTAAAGTTTGCGCCATGTGCTTCCGTGGTTTTCTCCCGAAAGGGTTTACACGTAAAATCTTGTGTCTCTCTTTTATTTTTGTGCTTGATTGCTTCTTTGAGTTGGCTTCTTGTTTTGCTTTCATATTTCTTCATTGTTGGTTGAGTATTGGTATATGCCCACAAGGTGTTCGATAGAATCACTCTGTCACACCTCAGATTTTTACCATCCGGAGCGTGATTATATAAGCATCTTTACACCTTTCCTTGGTCCGTCAACCTACGTCGCCAACAAAAAGGAAACAAAATAACGAAACGGAGTCAGCTACAAAGCTCAGTAACCGGTTATTTAACGACGCGCTTCTCTATAATTGGCTTAATTTAACAACCATTCAAACAGGCCGGATTAATCCACACAAATACACATAAAATTATGCACGCATATTTAACCGGTGATAGCACGTCGGTCTAGGTTATCTGTAAAACAAGTCAAATCATGAACCCGACTGCGACTAGCATTCCCCGCATATCGATCCCGACCACGACTAGCAGCCCCCGTGTATCGGACAAATCAAATTCCAACCTCAGACCCGCTATTCCGTTAAATATGCCATCATAATCCAATATGCAATACCAATATCCAAATAAACCATACAAAACGAAAACACAGATTATAGAGAAGTCCGGTTACCTTAGCAAAGCACTAGCGACGGAGTATCAAATTTCATTGGATTGGAGTAATGAAAATATATCAATAGATTCATCGAATTGGAATGTATTGAAATCATCAATCTTTTAGATTATTGGATGGTTGATTGTTTTAATCATGGGTTAACCGTGGTTGCAGAAAGAAGGGAATAAATGCAACCACCATATCATAGAAGGGAAAAGTAATCGGAGCGAATTAAGGAATAGTTAACGTATTAAAATAATATCTCAAATGATATCAGATGAAATATATATATAAAGAGTTCACCAACAGTCCAACAGACCTAACCTTTCCCATCAAAAGGCGCATCTTTTCCAGCTCATATTTTAAATATTTTTTTATAAATAATAATAGATATAATTACATATAAAACTGGTTTATTATAAATTTCCGACGCTTACCCTTTTTTTTCACTTAAAATTGAAATAATCGAAATAGTATACACTACTATGTGTTTGTTCACTTAATTTGTATTTTTTTTTAAACAGCGAAGTATAATATAAATAAAATATTTTCAATATAAATAAAATATTTTCAATGTAAATAATAATAACTAATTTTTTTTTTTCGGGATGTTACATTCTTCCGTTCTTCAAAAAGAATTTTGTCCGCAAAATTCAAACATAAACTTGTAAATAAGCACACTATGCTTTCGTTGCGCAACTCTGATTAAATTCTAAAATTATTTTAAACAGTAAATCAAATGAAATACTGATAACATATTTAACGAGAAAATTAGACATATATTAATTTGATAAAAAATCAATAACTTGAAAGTAATTAATATATCGGATTTCACATGTCAGAATCAACCATGAAATGCAATTAAAGAAATGTTGGAATGGTAACGAATCAAATTACACAAGATTAAGAGTGAAAATAATTTGGAGTATAGTTGTATGTGAAAGATTCAATTCGATCGATAATAAAATTAATTCATAATAATATTTTATGAATAATAATCCGAAGAGGGATGGACAATTTTGGATGTAGAAATTGGCGAAGGAAATCAAATTATATTAGACAAAATGAAATTGATCAATTTATATGGAAAAACATATTAGTGCAAATCGGATGAACGTCAGATAAGATTAAAAATATATATATATATATATATTTTTTTTTATGGAAACAACATGCAGTCAGACGGATTTAATTAATTTTTTTAGATTGATCACAAAAATCAGGCAGATCAAAATTCAGATTGGTTATAGATAACAAACGAAACTTGGACCCAAACACAGTCCGAGGAACGAATGCTTTGATACCATATGTCACACCTCAGAGTTTTACCATCCGGAGCGTGATTATATAAGCATCTTTACACATTTCCTTGGTCCGTCAACCTACGTCGCCAACAAAAAGGAAACAAAATAACGAAACGGAGTCAGCTACAAAGCTCAGTAACCGGTTATTTAACGACGCGCTTCTCTATAATTGACTTAATTTAACAACCATTCAAACAGGCCGGATTAATCCACACAAATACACATAAAATTATGCACGCATATTTAACCGGTGATAGCACGTCAGTCTAGGTTATCTGTAAAACAAGTCAAATCATGAACCCGACTGCGACTAGCATTCCCCGCATATCGATCCCGACCACGACTAGCAGCCCCCGTGTATCGGACAAATCAAATTCCAACCTCAGACCCGCTATTCCGTTAAATATGCCATCATAATCCAATATGCAATACCAATATCCAAATAAACCATACAAAACGAAAACACAGATTATAGAGAAGTCCGGTTACCTTAGCAAAGCACTAGCGACGGAGTATCAAATTTCATCGGATTGGAGTAATGAAAATATATCAATAGATTCATCGAATTGGAATGTATTGAAATCATCAATCTTTTAGATTATTGGATGGTTGATTGTTTTAATCATGGGTTAACCGTGGTTGCAGAAAGAAGGGAATAAATGCAACCACCATATCATAGAAGGGAAAAGTAATCGGAGCGAATTAAGGAATAGTTAACGTATTAAAATAATATCTCAAATGATATCAGATGAAATATATATATAAAGAGTGCACCAACAGTCCAACAGACCTAACCTTTCCCATCAAAAGGCGCATCTTTTCCGGCTCATATTTTAAATATTTTTTTATAAATAATAATAGATATAATTACATATAAAACTGGTTTATTATAAATTTCCGACGCTTACCCTTTTTTTTCACTTAAAATTGAAATAATCGAAATAGTATACACTACTATGTGTTTGTTCACTTAATTTGTATTTTTTTTTTTAAACAGCGAAGTATAATATAAATAAAATATTTTCAATATAAATAAAATATTTTCAATGTAAATAATAATAACTAATTTTTTTTTTTTTCGGGATGTTACACACTCCTTGAACGAAACAGCCACTACCCCCAACAAATCTTAACGAGTAAGGATAGAATAGGTTAAAGTTAATTTTTAATGAGTATGATCAACTCTTAATTTATATGGATATGAAAATACTTCCACCAACCGTATTGTATGCAATTTTTTTTTCATTTTCAAATTATTGTTTTATAAAGTGATGAACAATATGCATTTCTAATAAAAAAAAAACTGAACCGAACACCAGAGATAATATATTTGCAATTTAGGGGGACTAATATGGTAATTGTACAATTAATTTGTCGTAGAGAAAACCTGGCCCACTTCATATAGTTTGTATAAATCTGGCCCACTTCTCACATCTCACCCTCGCACAGTGACACACTCCTCTCTCCCTCTCTCTCTCTCTCTTTCTTTTTCTCTAGATAGATCGAACAGTTTCTTTCCGCACAATACTAAACCTTGTCACCGCACATTAATCAAATCAACGAGCGATGGAAATCGTAAAGGCAACGGTAGTAGAATCCAATCCCTCCAGATCTAACCTCCCTTCAAGTTCCTCATCAGGATTGGCTTCTTTTTCCAGGGGCAAGGAGATTGTAGAGGCAGTGAATGATCTGAATTCCCATACAGAGACTGAAGAGAGATGTGGGATCTGTCTCTTGAATTCCGTCCGATTCATCTGTGGCCAGATTGACGGCTGCAGACACCATTTCTGCTTCATGTGCATCATGGAATGGGCGAAAACCGAGCCCCGTTGACCTCTCTGCAAGCAACGCTTCCAATCCATCTGCCGGCCTGCTGTGCCGGGTTTGTTCCCTGCTGAACGACTCGTCATGATTCCTGAACATGATCAGGTGCATGCCTACTATACTGTATATATATGTATTCTTAATTAGTTTCTGGTAGTAGCAGTAACTATAAGCCAGTGGCCATATATCTATCTGTATAGTCAGCAATGCATGCATGTCTGATATTACACTTTTCTATCAATAAACTGCACTCCTCAAGTTCCAAATTTTATATGTAGTATATACCGATTTAGGATTAGACTTGATATTTCCTGAAGTATACCTGATTTGTTATAGTTAGATTGTAGAAGGTAATAGTAACCCGTATCAGAGAACGCACCTTTGTCTAGTGGCAAAGAGCGATGCTTTATTGAAGGCCTGAACTCCAACTTTCTCTCAAAAAAAAAAAATATAATAAGTCCTATCAAGATCAAACTAACTGAAAGCTTAAGAAACCTAATCAAATTGAATGGTGATGTCGACTTTTATCTGAAAATAAATATATTAAGAATGCATGGCATTTTTGCAACACAATTGCAGTACTCTTTGCAATATGCATGTTGTCTTCTAGTTAGTATTTGATGAAAACAAAATGCCTATGCGTCTCGAAATAAATGCTTCATTGCTAAGTGCACATACTCATGGAATCCTTCTGCATGAATAGACTTGTCGGCACATCTGTATTGTCTTGATGCGCAAAGAAGATTCATTAAGGGCAAAATTGTCCATATATTATCTACAATACTATTGGCTCCTTGGCGACTTGTCAGAAAGCATCCTCTTCTTGTATTGCACGCGCGATGCCACTGTATTTACCTAAAAAAGCCGGTGGCAGATATTCTGAAGTTTGTGATGGATTGATTAGGATTAGCATTTAGACTAGTAGCTTAAGGCTGCAACTGAAGTGGGACAAGGATTTACTGCCTTATATAGCTTATGTATGTTAACATGAAATAGTATTTACCATTCAGCAACCTAAAATATATGTTCCAAAATGAAAATAAAATGAATATTTAACATATCATGATATTCTTCACTGATATTTAGCTCTAGCTGGTAACAGGAAAAAAAAATTCACTGATATTCTTCACTACGTTCGGTTATAACATATCATGAAAGAAAATAATATTTGTAAAAAGAGCTAAATATTTTAATAGCCAAAAATTGAAAGTTTTCAAAAATATAATACACTGCAGTGGCCTCTCTCTTCCTCTCCTCCTCAAACCTCTAGTCCGTCGGCTCATTGCTCCTCCCTCTCCTCCTCCGTGACCTCTTTCTCCTCCGTCAAAGCTTTCTCTTCCACTCCTCCCTCTCCATCGGCTTGTTGGCTCCACCTCCCTCTTCCTCTCAAACCCGGCCCTCTCTCTCAAACTCAGGTAAGTCCCCTCTCACTCTCCCTCTCTAAAATCGGTTTATTATTGTTTAGAAATTGTTTAGAAATTGTTGTTAAACCTTGTTGTTAATTAGAAATTCGGATTAGAAAATTATTTAGAAAATTGTTGTTAAACCTTGTTGCTAATTAGAAATTATTGCTTATTAGAAATTGTTTATTAAAATTAGTGCCAAGGCTTATTAGAAATTGTTAAACCTTGTTTGTTAGAAATTGTTAGAAATTGTTAAACCTTGTTAGAAATTGTTAAATCTTGTTATAAATTGTTAGATCTTGTTTGTTAGAAATTGTTAAACCTTGTTATAAATTGTTAATTCTTGTTATAAATTATTAAACCCTGTTTGTTAGAAATTATTAAACCTTATACCAAGGTTTGTACATCTCTCTCAATATTTTCATCTCTCATTCTCTCAATCTGTGTCGAAGATGATCCTACTCTCCTCCTCCTGCTCCCTCCTCCTCCTCCTCCCTCCTCCCTCACTTCTCTCCTAATCCTCTTCTCCCACTACTCTCCTAATTCTCCTGCTCTTACTCCCAGGCTTCTTCACCATCTCTCACTCATGAATTACCCTTTCGTCCCTTTCTCATCTGGTCAGCTTTCCGTGCATTTCCCAACCACACCCCACCACCGGTTACTAGAGCACGACGCACTCCACACGGTCAAGGTGTTCTTCCGACCCCAGGCAGGTGACAGGGACCCATCAGTAGTTAGTGCACACCTAATGAACCTCTATGGAGGCAGGTTGAATGACTACCCGGTCCGTCGTTATTCCCCCACAACCTACCTGCTGGGTTTGCCTGAAACTGTGGATAGAGACCTTCTCATTGAGGAGGTCGCACCCTGGGCTGAAACCAATTTCGTAACCATTCTCCCCTGGAACCCCGCCGATGAATGGTCCTACCCCTCGCCTATTTACTTTAGAGTCTACATCAGAGTACACAACTACCCACCGGAATTCTGGCACCCGGATTTCTTCCACTTATTCACAGCGGGGTTTGGCCAGTTGTTCTATGTTGACTCGGCAAATGGTAGAGGTACAGATCGATCGACTTTGAGAATGGTGATCCGCTGTTTTGACCCGGCTTTGGTGCCTAGTATAGTTGTTCTGCATCATGAACTCAGGTGGACTCTTTGCAGAATCTCTATTATCGGTTGGGAGCTTGGTGGAAGCCCGCCGCCAGATCACTATGATGGCCTTAGGTCAGGGGGCACACTGCAGGAGGTGCAGTGGACCCAGGAACAGCGTCAACAGATCCCTGGAAGTGACACAGCTATCAGGGCAGCGTTAGATCGAGCTCAGGCGCTCTTGGCCCAGGCCATGATGGGCCACCCTCCGGATGTTGGACATTGGGTCGCCGGACAACACAGGTCCATGGCCATACCTAATGCGCCGGGTGCGTCCAATTTCTTGGCTCACCTGAAAATGGCAGAACCAACTCATACTGCGCCCTTGACGTCTGGCAGTTCCAGTTGGCCATATGGCCACAAAGGATCCCATGTCTGGAGGCACGGGAATCATGTTAAGTCACACACCCATGTCTCTGGCAGGTTGGGAATCGTATGGCGGGTCAGTCAGCATGCTTGCAAGCACCGAATGGGTCACCGCGCGGCTGGACTCAAGGGAATCATGCTCCTGTCTCCAAAACGTGCTCTGAATCTCCTGAGGCAAGTCAGGGACACAGGAGGTACTCTGGAGAACGCAGACATCAGAAGAACCCAAAAATTGTCTCTTGTGTCATCTAAACAACCCAATTCGGCGAATTTAAAGCCCGTTATGCAAAGTCCAACACTACTAGTCTCACACCTTAACTCCCATCTTCAGTCAAAAACAAAAAAACCTTCCTCCTGTCTCTTCTATTCTTGGTCCTCCGCCAAAAACTTTCTTTCCTCCCACCTCAAGGCCGCCTTCTCCAGCTCCATTGCCACATCGCCGACTTCCGATCAACCACCCAATGGACCAATCGGATGAGGACCTGATTCGCAAATTTGTCAGACTTCACACAAGCAACATTGGGGCTGGTGTCTCTGTATCCATTCCGGCCCAGGCAGCAACAACCAGGGACTGGACTCTGTGTGTAATGGTAAAGGTCTTGACAGACCGCATGGTTTTTGACACTCAATTTGAGCGAGCTATGTGCCGTACTTGGGGAGTTAATCCAAAAGCGTCCTTTCACCCGGTTGATAGAAACACCTACCTAGTGGAATGCTCAACGATGACTGAATGCAACCGGATACTAGTGGAGGGTCCTTGGCTTTACAGAAATGATCTGGTGTTAACTGCTCATTGTCCGTCTGAGGATTGCACCAATGATGCTGAGATGAAACAGGGTGCTTTCTGGCTGCAATTCCACCACATACCCTTGGAGTCTATCAACGATGAAGGAGTGGCGCTGCTTACTGATAAAATTGGTGTCCCGCTTTCGGATCCTGTTACCGTTAATATTAATGGGAGGCATTTCTTCAGAATCAAAATCCTTCTCTCTCTCGATCAGCCGCTCAAGGATAAGCTAGTGATTGATCATCCGGTCTTGGGCGAGCTATCGGGATTTCTGGTCTACGAGAGAATTGGCTGAATATGTCTGTTTTGTGGTGACTTGGGCCATGACATCACCTCATGCGCTGACCGGGCTAGACTAGCAAAGATCAAAAATAGCACAGCGGGCCTCAATAGACCTGAACTGGCTGGAATTCTAAAACCCACTAGGGGGGCATGGGTGACGGACCAGAATTTAGTTCCTACTGCTCAACCACAAAGCCCAAAAGGCCCATCTCAAAGCTTTGACCCAAGGCGGCCCCCTACTGTTTTGGGCCTGAAGAGAACTATTGGGGATTTAACCCAAAAAATACCTGAAATCCCTCGTCTCCCTAACCTTTCTCTTGGAAACTCCTCTAACCAAATTGAAGATGAGGAGCTTCTCTCACACAGAAAATTCAAGGCGGCGAGGCCATCGCCGCCGGGATATCAATGAGTCTTTTGTCCTGGAATTGTCGGGGCTTGGGAGGAGACTCGACAATTCCCACCCTCCGGCGGTACATCCGCAGCACGGGGGCAGTTCTCGCTTTTATTTCAGAAACAAAATGCAATAAATCAGCGGCAATTAGAAGAGTCGCTAGATTACCTCTCCCAAACTCCGAAATTGTTCCAGCAAGGGGTAGGGGTGGATGCTTTGGGCGGATTCAGTTTCAGTAGAGTTTTGAGAGTCATGTTTACATTTCATAGTAGCCAAAATAAATCTGGGGCCGATGGCTCAACCATGGCTGTTGTTTGCGGTTTATGGTGACTGCAACGATGTGGAGAACGAGTTTATCTGGGGGAAGCTCGCGGGGTACATCAGGGAATCAGATCTCCCTGTTTGTGCCATTGGTGATTTTAACTGCGTGACTGGCCAGCAGGAAAAAATGGGAGGGAGTTCAATCATGAAAGCAAAGCATAAGAAGTTTAGAGCATTCTTGCAAGTATCGGGCCTGGTGGATTTAGGGCATAGTGGCCCTGCTTACACATGGGGTAATAATCAGGGCGGCCGGTCTTTAATTCTAGAAAGGCTGGATCGAGGGGTGGCAACTGCGGAGTGGGTGAACCTATTTCCAAAGTCAAAAAAATTTCACCTACCTAATTACTCAAGTGACCACCTCCCAATTCTCCTCAGAACTGAGCCAAGGCCAAAAAGGAAGGTACGTCATTTTAGGGTGGAGCAATGGTGGTCGCAAATGCATGATTTCCAGGAAGTGTGTAAGTCAGCTGTGCAAAATCCGGTTCAGACATGGGATGATACTTGTGGGAATTTTAGAAGGGAGGTCAAAAAATGGGAACAGGGCACTAAAGATCCCAACTGGGAATTAAAACTGATTGAGAAGGAAATGGCGGATCTCATCAACCAACCCCAGTCTGACCAAGTCAGGGGCAGAATTGCCTTCCTACAGCAACAATATCAAACTTATATCGCAGCTCAGGAGGCATTTTGGCTGCAATGGTCACGGTTAAACTGGGATCTCATGGGAGACATGAATACACAATTTTTTCATACAACGGTAATGATTAGGCGATGAAGGAACCGTATTGAGGCACTGCAAAATTCGGACGGATCTTGGCTGGTCACTGAAAAGGAGATAAGGGCGGAGTTCGTTAAGCACTTCAAAAACATTTACATGGCAGACCCAAACTGGGATAGGGGGAAGCTTAACGGGTTATTGGATGCAACTAGGAGCGAGCGGGTTACTATACCTCCTGATAGGGCCAATGATCTGGACAGGTTGCCGTCGAAACAGGAAATCGAATGGGCGGTGCATGTGCTCGGGCCCACAAAGGCTCTAGGCCCGGATGTTATAACAGCGGCACTGGTGTAGCAGCAGTGGCAGGTTTTTGGACATGTGGTGGTTAGAGAGGTGGAGCAATTCTTCCTGACAGGAGTTATGCAACCACATAATGCTCATTCCAACCTTGTCCTCATTCCAAAAAATGATTCTCCAAATCGGGTTAATGATTTCAGACCCATTAGCGTTTGCAACATCATCTATAAAGTTATATCTAAGCTCTTAGCAAAGAGAATGCAACCGCTGATGTCTGGGATTATCTCCAATGCCCAAACTGCCTTTGTGCCGGGACGCGATATATCTGACAATGTTATACTCCTTAGGAAGATTATCCACAGTTTCAAGAAACCAGTGCTACGAACTCAGCAGTTTGTTTTAAAAGCTGACCTGGCGAAAGCTTTTGACTCAGTCTGCTGGGAGTATCTGTTTGCGCTACTGCCAGAATATGGCTTCCCACCGCGTTTTTGCAGTTGGATGAGGGCGTGTGTCAAGTCGGCAAAATTCACAATAATGTTTAATGGAAGTGGAGATGGGTTCTTCTTGCCTTCGAGGGGACTCAGACAAGGCTGCTCCATGTCACCCTACTTGTTTATTATGGCGATGGATCCCCTTGTGCGGTTGTTGGATGCAAACAGAAAGTGTGGCCTATTAAATGGTTTAAAGATCGCAAGATCTGCAAACCCACTAACGTGTTCTCTTTTTGCAGATGATTTACTGATTATGGGCGAGCTGGCTCCGCGAGAGGTGGCAACCTATATACGCTTAATGGATGTGTTTTTGGGAGCATCTGGCTTGGCAATCAACCATGGCAAATCTAAGGTTTGGTTCTGCAGCAACTCCACAACAGAAAACAAGCAAGGTTTTATGGATGCACTTCAGGTACTTGAAGCAGGAGCGGAGGAGAAGTATCTGGGGTGCCCAATTATGGTGGGAGGTCCGAATGCTTTTGATTACCTGGTGGATAGAGTGGAAAAGAAGCTCAACCTCTGGAAATCGAATTGCCTTTCTCATGCTGGTAGGCTCGTACTAATTCAGTCGGTGATAAACAGTATGTCTGTGTATGCTATGGGAACAGTGATCATCCCCAAGAAAGTCATCAAAAAGCTGACGGCTATAGCAAGAAACTTCTTTTGGGGAGGAAGGCACGACAAAAAGAGCTTGGCATATGTTGCATGGAGCACGGTAACTACACCTAAAGGTATGGGCGGCTTAGGGCTGCGGAGCTTGGAGGAGATGAACAAAGCCTTGGTGCTAAAGAATGTGTGGAAGCTGGCAGCTAGAGTGCAGGCGCAATGGGTGCTGGTTCTCGAAGCCAAATACTTCCCAAGAGGGGCGTTTTGGTCCACTATGCGTACAGCTTCCTGCTCTAAGCTGTGGCGCCAAATGATGGAGCTTAGGAGTGTTCTAATTGACCATGTAATCTGGAAAGTGGGAAGTGGCGTTTCAATACCTATGTTCTCGCAGCCGTGGTTTGTGGATTGGCAGAACTTCAGAGCTCAAACAGCACAGAAAAGAAGGGAGACAGTCTCCTCACTAATCGACCCTGGCACACATAATTGGGATTTTGAAAAACTCCAGATGCTCATGGGGTTCACCTCCGCTCTGACTCTAGCGGCTGATGAATCCAGACGACCAGCACCGGAACCAGCGCCTGACACCCTCTTCTTTACTTTTGCTACATCTGGAAAGTTTACAGTGCGAAAGGCCTACCAGCTAATTAGGGGTAATTCAGGGGATATATCTGAAAAAAGGTTCTGGGAATGGCTTTGGGGAGAGTCTCCTCTAATTCCTAAACTCAAACTTTTCCTTTGGAGGGCTGTACATGCAGCGATACCGGTTCGGGCGGTACTATCGTTAAGGATAAGGCATCTATCACCACTTTGCCCTTTATGCAACTTACATCCTGAAACGATATTGCATGCATTGTTTCACTGTGATTTTGCCAGAACAGTATGGGTGGGATCTGGTTTGGGGATCAGGACAGACGGGTTAACGGGTTCGATAGGGGGAATCCTCAAAATGATGGTGGAAAATCTATCTGATTACCAGATGTGCTCTTTTGTCTGTACAGCGTGGTCTATCTGGCACTCAAGGAATGAGGCCTTATTCAATGCTACGCGTCAGACAACTGGAGCATGCAAGAACTTCTACAAGAAAGCAATGGACTCATGCCAACACAAGATGCTGATTAAAGGTACACCCCACTCGAGCACAACAGCCTCTGCTATGACCCAACCGCAATCAGATAGGCAGGTTGAACACCTACATTGTTTTGTTGATGGCTCCTGGGATCCAACAGGGAAAGCTGGGATTGGGGTATGCCTGATGCGAAATGGTTTGCTAATTTCCTGGCTTTCAAAATATGGGATGGCTACTACACCTGCTCAGGCGGAGGCGCTAGCAGCGCTGGAAGGAATTAAGATTCTGAGCAGTACGGCTGATACCGGGGAGGGTATAGTGCCAGCCAGTTATTCAAGATTGGAGGTCGTTTGCAGAAATCTGGCAGGCTTGGTCTTTGCTGAGAAATCCACATTGCAAAATTACGATAGTCAAATGCTCAAGATCAGAAGATAGTCTTCAATTAGCGCATAGATTAGCTAATCAGGGTAGACTGTATCAGTGGGATAGGAAGGGTAGTGAGGAACCAATTTTCCGTATTGAAGAATTGTGATTGGCCTACGGGTCGTGTAAGAACCAAAAAAAATAAAAAAATAAAAATACCAAGGTTTGTTAGAAATTGTTAGCAATTCTCTTAATTGCTTATTAGAAATTGTTAAACCTTATACCTTTTTACTCAAATATGTATATTTAATTGTTGCCTTCATATATACTATTCTTGCTTCAGATATGGAAGGTGATAGTGAGACAGCCTCGGTTAAGAAACGAGGAAGAGGGCCTAACCAAATTAAGGAGAAGTTTAACGAGAAAGGCAAAAGGCTGGAACTTGACAAGTCTCATAGGCCGATTGTTACTCGGGATACAACGTCTTTTCCAACGGAATTCGGTATATTGGTGAGAAAGCATGTTCCTATAAGTTTCCAACTCTGGAAAGACGTTCCAAAAGAGAACAAGCTGAAAATATGGGAAACACTGAAGGTCAATAACATGGTACTAAGTTGACAAGCTTTCATTTGATATTAACTAACTCTAAATTTTGATTTCTATTTGTTTGGCAGCTGGACTGGGGTATACAAGATGACGAAAAAGTGAGGGACTATTATTATCAGAAAATGGCTACTTGTCACTGGAAGTGGCGACAAGAGATGACTAAAGTGTGGCGCGCGGGTGAGACGCCCGATTTTGCAAAGCAACATATGGAAGAAAAAGACTGGGAGGTATTTGTCAAGTACCGAGAGACGGAGGAATTTGAGGTATGCTTATTTCTGCGGACCACCTACCTTATCTCTAATTAAGAATTCAAATTTTCTTATAATTAAGGCCTACAATGACTTTCTTGACATTGTAGAATGCCAGCAAGATTGGAAAGGCGAATCAGGCCAAAAACGAGCATCGGCATTTCTTAGGATCTAGAGGTTACAGTGGTGAGGGTTTTCGGAGTAGGCTTACAGATGCTATGCAGGCGATTGCAGACGAGAAAGCATCGAGTGATTCGTCTTCCCAAGGGTCAACAAGTGCATTGAAACCAGAAGAGGTCCTTGATATGTCGATTGAGCATAGGCACGTCACATGGAGACTAGGAAGACAAAAGCTCGATAAGGAGACCAAGGAATGCTTTTATCCAGAAACATACGTATCGGTCATCAAGAAAATTGTGAGGATTTAGATATTGTCATTCATTGAAACCTCAACTTTAACTTATTACGTTATAACATGTTGTTATTTCAGGAAGAACAAGAGGCGGCTCTGAAACAAGGCTTGTTGGCCGTCGAACGGTACGACGATGTTCTAGGAAAATCTCTGCCAAATCCAGAACATCCTGGGAGGGTGAGAGGAGTGGGAGGTTTGGTTCCAATCAGAAAAACATACGAGAAGAGCTCAATAAGGAGGAGAAGCGCTCCCTCGAGTTTCGAAGCAGAAATTGAAGCGAGAGTGGAAGCAAAAGTGGAGGAGAAAGCAAGAGAAATAGAGGAGAGACTACGAGCAGAAATGAGGCAAGAAATGAAGTATGAACTTGCACTTTTGCTTCAGCAGACAATGGGCCAATAGTCCTTCAGAGCAGCTATCAGTCATTCAAACCAATTGCAGATCTTTTCGGGTTTACTGAGGTAATGCAAATTCAAATTCAATAATATTCAGATTTTAATTTATTTTCCATTACATGTTCTAGTGTTCATACGTTTTAGTTTATTCGAGTAAATACATATATTTTAACAGGAGGCAGAACTAAGCTGCAAACTCAAGGCAATTATCGATGGGAACACTATTCAAGTGGCCATGGGGACAATTCATGTTCCAGTTGTACCCGGTGGAACAATTCACAGCAGGCCGATGCCGCCCGACCATGTAAGAGTAATGGTGGATGGCATTTGCGATGCGGACTTCATAGAACTCCCATTACCTGTACCAAATGGCGAGCAAGAAATCCTAAAGGATGCCCTCGGCAGTTTCACTGCATGGCCGATGTCCATGATAGTGATAGGTTCATATGAGGTATATTATTATTACAAGTTATTATACTTCCGAATTAGTATCTATGTGATAGAGTTATAGTTGATTTTGGATTTTATTTCAATTTATTATGAAATTTTGCAGGAACCAGGCAAAGAATTAGGCGTTCCCGGAGGTCCGAAAGCAACGAGTCACTGCAAGGCATTTGATGGTATCAATTTTGATAAGATGGGACAGACATTCAAGCAGCTTTGTGATCGGATTTTGGAGCTAGATGACAGTCCAATCGAAATCGATTCGCCAGTTGATCTTTTATGTTCAGATGACTCCATATGCGTCTATGCAAATGATTATGCGACCTTGCTTACACCACGGGAGTGGCTCACTGTACCAGTTGTTCAGATCTGGATGCTGTGAGTTAATATTCGTAATAATTGCAGAATTTTAGTACTTGTAATTCAAATTTCACAAAATTGAGATCACCTGTATGTCTTTATTTTGTAGGTATTGGCACAAATTCATCAAGGAGGAATTTCCCGATGAGCAGGTTGGTTTCATGGACCCCAATCGAACGAATGCCACCCTGATGAATGATGACCGAGGATGTGTTCTTCAATACATAGGGAAAGCACTCCAAGAAAATCGGGACAAGAGATTGATATTCATACCTTACTATCATATGTTAGTGTTATATTTATATATATATATATATATATTCTAATTTTATTATATTTCACTTCATATAAATTATAGAATATGACATGCTACAAACCTAACATGCAGAAATCATTGGATATTGGCCGTGCTTATGCCAAAAGAACGTGCATTGTACGTATACGATTCCGATAAGAAGAACAAAAGAATGCTAATGATCACTGCTGCTGAGGAGTAAGTGCCTTCCTGAATCCTTTTACGTTTGTTTAGAATACTAACTAATGATTTTATTATTATATTATCATTTTAAATGTCTCATAAGTACTGATTGTTCAATGTCTTCATATTTCAACAGCGTCTTCATGAGGAAAATAGGTACTTCTTTAACGGTTCGTAACGATTGCAAGGTAATAGTTTCTATTGCGATATGATTATAATGACCTAGATGCACACATTTGTGAATATACATATAAGCCATTTGTATGCTCGTAATACAAACATTTTATTTTTTTGAAACTTGTTATATAGTGCCCACAACAACCAGCCGGCTGGGAATGTGCATATTATACCATGTTGCTCATGCAAGACATAATAAAGGAATTCCTCGATGTTTTTCCGCAATTAAAGGTATATATGCATTTATAAAATTTTCAAAAATAAGCATTGTTGCTTCAAATATAATAAAATACACAATTTAATTGTATATGCTCTTCTAAATTCAAAAAATGCAGGATATTCCCGCTAAATATACGGTACAACGCTTGGCCCACTTTCGCCAAATGTGGGTCCAAATTTTGCTGAAAGAGATAAAGCCGAGAAGAAGTACAACAATTTAGGGTATTTATCCGAATTTGCATTAACATGAATTTTTTATAATAATTTAGGATGTGTATGATATATAATTAATTCAGGATGTGTTTTATTGATAATTAATTTAGGATGTATTTTATTGATAATTTAGGATTGTGATAAATTAGCATGTTGGCCAGCTAAATAAATATGGAAGCTGGCCATTTAATAAAAAATATTTTTTTTAAATTCAATAAAGCATCAGGATCGGTTCTTAGCTAAGAAACCGATCCAGATAGCATTTTAAAAAAAAAAGACAAAACAACTATCAGGATCGGTTCTTATGTAAGAACCGATCCTGATAGTTGTTTTCTGAATTTAAAAAAAAATTAATTAAAAATATACATCAAGATCGGTTCTACATTAAAACCGATCCAGATAACTGATTATCTGAAACTGTTCTTCACTAAGAACTGATCCAAATAAGCAGTTGTCTGGATCGGTTATTTACGACAACCGATCCAGATACTAACTTTTAGGATCGGTTGATTAACCTATCTAGATTAATCTTTGTATCTGTATCACCCTGGTCAGGATCGGTTGTATTCCGATACTAATATGTATATATAACCGATCCTGATGCTATTTTTTCCACTAGTGAATACAACTAAACTTCTTTTGGTACTTCATAATAGAAGCACAATTGTGCCTAATGATTCAAGAGATTGATCTTAAAACTAAAATTGGCAACTTAGGAGGAATAGTGTTAGTTTGGCACTTGCCAACTAACCATAAAAAAAAACTTAGGAGTAATTGACTTGTGCCATCTCTTATCTTCACCTTTGCTTCAAAAGTGGAAAATTGCGCAAGTAGTCCCACAGTTAAGCACAAGTAGCTCGTTTGTTTAAATGTATAAAGACTAAAGAGTTTGACTATTAAGCAATTTGCATTCTTTTTTTATTAAATGGTTGATATATAAATATTTGTTTCGGGAAACAGCCAAACAGGGATTAACAAATTAAGTACTTGGTCAAAACAAAGTACTGCTTGGTCATAGTTTATAGAAAATATTTTAGAAGGAATTTATATCTTGCTGGATTACTACTTATGCTTGTTAGCAAGTTTACGACTAAGACATGATCTTCTCCCGAAATTTTTATATATAGGAAATATATATATATAGAGAGAGGTTGACTACTATGCTTATATAAGCATATCCCCACATATGCTTATAACTCATTTTTGCGTTTTCAATGTTCAAATGGTCGATCCGAACCGTTCATCTTGTTCTCCATATTAATATGTGCTTGGAGATCAAATTTTATATTTTTCTGAATTTTTTTACTATTTATTAAGTATTTTACAAAATTTGTTTTATCTTGGCGTTTTATTTTAGACAGTATACTTTTAGTGTAATTTTTTTGGAAATTCATATCATACAAAGATTCACATTTTGGAGTTCTACATTACTTCGTAGAAGATAGTGTGATCTTTGTGGCCACCAATTCTAATGTTAAAAGATTTATGGAGCATAAAAAAAGAGAGCAAAAAAAAAAAATTATTCGTAAAAGTTTGTGAGATATTTCGCGAATAATTCGAAAAAAATTCAGGAAACCAAATAATATGCAGATTGATTTGCCAACAACTCAAATCAGAATTATTCATAAATCTTATTATAAATAATATATATAAGGTGGTCCATTAGTGTCAGAAAGAAAATCTAAGTGCTCCAATATAATAACTGATCATAAAGTGCAAATACAAATTAATACATAAAAACCTAATATAAAAGTGCAAAGTGCAAAGTGCATGATACCCCTCAAACATAAATTTTCTTAAAATGTCACCACTATTCATTCATCAACTCCCTTTGTAAAAACATTTGCATCACTCTCTTCATCACCTCCCTCGGAAAAAACAACTTTACATTTCTCTGATAACTTCGGCAACTCGAGCATCTGAGAAAATACCATGTCATCGCCTAACTCAGTGACATGGAATTTCTTTAACAGAGGTGCAGTGATTAACACAAATTCCGCAAATTCTAGCATCGATTTGGAGCATTGTAAGGACAACTCATTGCCGTGTTCATAAGTAACGGATACAAACTCCAGACACTTAAACAAGCAATCTAATATGCATTCTATCAATTGTAAGTAGTAAAATCATTAAATGCAAATCATTTAAAATCAATTGTAACTATCAGTAACGGATTTAAACCCATATATATATACACTGCATTTAAATCCGTAACTGATAGTTATGATGCATACATATTACGGATCAATCCATATCATAAATCAATATCTCTATTTTCAAAGTTCAAATAGTCGATCCAACTAGTTAAACATAATTACCATATAAAAATGTACTTGCAGTCAAAAGTTTATATTTTTTAGAATTTTTTACTATATCTTTAGATAGTTTGAAAATCATGATCCAGAATTTTAAGATTTTCTACCTACCTTAATAAAATAGTGAAAGAATTCTTGAAAATGTAAAATTTGGCGTGCTAGTACACTTTTATATATATGAAGATCATGTTGAACATTTCAAATTAATTGTTTGGATTTTAAAAACAAAGATATGAGTCCAACTGTGTAATATATATGCATATTAGTCCCACTCAACAATAGCTATTACATTAATGCACGCTTGATTACAACTTATGATATCTAGTTATTATATATTGATCATTTGTCTCTTTTCAATTGATGGTTTTGAGAGGTGAATACTTGGAAGCTTTGAGCAAAATGAAATTGAGGTCTTAATAGGAACTTATTGTTTATTGTCTTTTTGGGCCTATCATGTTTTATTTATTACCTCAAAATATCTATAAAAATTTATGTAATTAAACTCTGCATATTCCTAATTATCAAAATACTACAATTAGCTTGTGTTTAGAATGCATAGTTCAGATTTTGCCTTTTGAGTAAAGATTGAAAGTCAAGTTATTTGACTATTTAATATCTACAAGAAATCTTCGTCTATACAATTTTAGTAGTCCCTACTAAATTAAAAATAAATCTATTTGGAAAACATTATCTTTTGTTGTTAGATCAAAGACTAATTTTCACGTCTTGCTATTTAGATAATATCTGTTAGCATGCACTAAACAAGGTCACCAAAAATTACCCTAATCATGAGTAAAAATTAGTGTTTAAGATAAAATCTTTCTAGATAACTCACTACTAGACTAACAGTTAATTAGCTTTGAATTAAGATCATGGCCTGTGGGACCCACCTAAGGATTAATTGGTCATTAGTTTTTCACCATTTTGGCATGAAATTGTTTTTATGCCACTCCAAAACTTTGAAATTATGAAATTGCCACTCCAAAACTTAAAATTGGAAAATTGCCACTCTAAAATTCCTAAATTCATGTTTTTGCCACCAATACATATTTTATATACAGATTTTATTAAAATAATACTCAATTCAGTTGTATAAAATATGTATTTTAAAAATACCAAATTTACCCCTACTGTTAATATCGCCCTAAATACACCTTCTCTGCCAAAGACAAATTTTCTCCGCCAAATCTGCACCTTCTTCTCCGCCGAACACTGAGCCTTTCCAATAGGCGATTTCTTCCCACACCCTGGCAAGCCTCCAGCGTGATATGAACTTCATGTGCTAAAATTGATTTCAGAAATATGCAATCCAGCGCATAGCTAGTGCATCACCAGAATATCCGGTCACCTTCATCCTCCCTCTTCGCAGGTTAGATGCAATACTCATTTTTTTTTTGCTACGATTAGAATTATCCGATTGTTCTCAGGAGCTTAATTTTGATTTGGAGAAGGTGTTTTGCTTTATTATATCTGTCTTTAATTTAACCAATTTTGATGATTTGAACCTGGTACTTATCAATCCCTAATAGGTACAGGTTTAATACTGGTCAGTACCAGTAGTGGATAGGGGCTGCCAACATTTCAAAATTGTTGATACTTATGGTTGGTTGTTGGTACAGACAGCTGTTACTAGTAAAAACCAAATGATATTGTACAATGACCTTCTTGTTGAGGGTTAAATTGCATTTATCTTAGTGATTATTTCCTTGTTGGCATTTATCTTTGTCCTTTATGACCCTTACATTTCCGTGCTCAGAACCTATTTTGCCAGGTTACATTCTTTATGACCCTTACATTTCCGTCCTTTATGACTCTTTATTTCTTTATTTGCAAACAGTTTTTTCTATGAGCCCATTCAATGCAAATACTGTTATGCCTCAAGATAGAGTTTCTTCTATGCATATTGGAAGACTTGGAATGCACAATTTATGCCTCAAGATAGTGCTGGTACTGCTATGCGCAAGGATTTTCAGAGATCAGAATAAAGAACTGCGTGTTGGTAGAAGAAGTACAAGATGAGGGGATTCCCTCTTCTGGTTCTGATTAGAAGAGAAAAAAAAACAGATTTCACTTTTTCTTTGGTGGTTGTGATTGATTTGGGTTCTTATAGTTGGTGCTTCTTTTTTGTTTCTTTCTTAGTTCAATTTAGCACTTTTAAACTGGATGTCATAGGTAGTAGTTTATTTCTTTAAGGCTTTTAAGCAGTAGGTGTTGTGCATATAATTATGTGATATCCAATAAGAGATGGTGATAATACAATGTTCATTTTTACTTTGTATATGTTGTTTCTTTTTCACTTGATAATTATGTAATATCTAATGAGGATATATGATAAAGAGAAATAAAAGGAGAAATAGAGAACAGAGAATTATGATTTTTTCTGTAAAAAAATGACAATAATGCCCTTGAGGAATACAGAATTATCAAAATCTGCAATTATGGATGCATTATCACTGGTGTGAACATTAATTTGCATTTAATATGCAAGTATGAATATATATTTATTGCTCACGACTAGTTTACATTCTATATACAAATATATTTCAGAAAGTTGTAAGAAAAATGAAAAAGAAAATCTTACATCAAATAATCAAACAAATCTATATGCGAACTAATTGAATAATATACAAATTAAATTAAATCCTTCTAGTTAATTAGCTACCCAAACTTGAAATTCATATATCTTCAGTAATCATATCACTGGCAACGACATAGCAGTGCTACTAGTATTCTCCTACTCTAATACTTGTTTGTTGATTACTTAAACAAATAGCATCTTTATCTTGAGGCATAATTGAGCATCCAAGTCTTCCAGTATGCACCTAATCCATTTTATTCAAGAGTAAACAAAATAATTGAAAAGGTAAGTAGACATATATACATATCTAAGGAAACATGAAAAGGTAATGTTCCTTGACAAGATTCACAGGAATATGATATTTGATTGTTCCAATTTATCCAAAAATCTTTACTTTCAAAGTTTTCTGTGAGAGTCGAAGGTTCAGTGCCATTTGCTGTTGAGCCTGAGAGTTTCACCTCCAACTGGCAAATACAATTTGGTAACCTGAAGATATTAGGACCATGAAATTAGGCACTTGGGTCTCTAAAAGGTATGCACAGTCCAATTATAATTTGACCTTTGCAAGTGATAAATCTAATAAACAAATCAATTTCATTGAATGCATACTGAAATTGATTGCAATTCTAAACGAAAAACAGATGATTATCTAATAAATAATACCATCCAGATCGATTTTGAACTAGGGTTGCAAAAAAAAGGCAGATCGATTTTGGCAGTATGAAGAGCAAATTCACAAACCCAAACAACAAGATTGTTGACAGTATGAAGAGCAAATTCAAACCTCATAAAAATCTAATATAAGATTGTCGGCAGGGGTTCGGCAGCCTGGCAGTGGAGGGAAGCGGAGAGGCAGGAGGGGCGGCGGAGGCAGGAGGTTCGGCGCCCTGACGGAGGAGGTGCTGGCGGAGCCAGTTCTGCCGGAGAAGGATGGTCTGGCGGAGAGGGAGGGTCCTGGCGGAGGTTTGATTGAGAGGCGAAGGGTTTGATTTGGGTGCTGGAGAGAAATTCTGATTTTATCAATTTATGTAGCAGGGGTAAATTTGGTATTTTTAAAGTACATATTTTATACAACTGAATTGAGTATAATTTTAATAAAATCTGTATATAAAATGTGTATTGGTGGCAAAAACATGAATTTAGAAATTTTAGAGTGGCAATTTCCCAATTTCAAGTTTTGAAGTGGCAATTTCATAATTTCAAAGTTTTGGAGTTGCATAAAAACAATTTCCCCTTTTGGCATGAAATTGTTTTTATGCCACTCCAAAACTTTGAAATTATGAAATTGCCACTCCAAAACTTAAAATTGGAAAATTGCCACTCTAAAATTCCTAAATTCATGTTTTTGCCACCAATACATATTTTATATACAGATTTTATTAAAATAATACTCAATTCAGTTGTATAAAATATGTATTTTAAAAATACCAAATTTACCCCTACTGTTAATATCGCCCTAAATACACCTTCTCTGCCAAAGACAAATTTTCTCCGCCAAATCTGCACCTTCTTCTCCGCCGAACACTGAGCCTTTCCAATAGGCGATTTCTTCCCACACCCTGGCAAGCCTCCAGCGTGATATGAACTTCATGTGCTAAAATTGATTTCAGAAATATGCAATCCAGCGCATAGCTAGTGCATCACCAGAATATCCGGTCACCTTCATCCTCCCTCTTCGCAGGTTAGATGCAATACTCATTTTTTTTTTGCTACGATTAGAATTATCCGATTGTTCTCAGGAGCTTAATTTTGATTTGGAGAAGGTGTTTTGCTTTATTATATCTGTCTTTAATTTAACCAATTTTGATGATTTGAACCTGGTACTTATCAATCCCTAATAGGTACAGGTTTAATACTGGTCAGTACCAGTAGTGGATAGGGGCTGCCAACATTTCAAAATTGTTGATACTTATGGTTGGTTGTTGGTACAGACAGCTGTTACTAGTAAAAACCAAATGATATTGTACAATGACCTTCTTGTTGAGGGTTAAATTGCATTTATCTTAGTGATTATTTCCTTGTTGGCATTTATCTTTGTCCTTTATGACCCTTACATTTCCGTGCTCAGAACCTATTTTGCCAGGTTACATTCTTTATGACCCTTACATTTCCGTCCTTTATGACTCTTTATTTCTTTATTTGCAAACAGTTTTTTCTATGAGCCCATTCAATGCAAATACTGTTATGCCTCAAGATAGAGTTTCTTCTATGCATATTGGAAGACTTGGAATGCACAATTTATGCCTCAAGATAGTGCTGGTACTGCTATGCGCAAGGATTTTCAGAGATCAGAATAAAGAACTGCGTGTTGGTAGAAGAAGTACAAGATGAGGGGATTCCCTCTTCTGGTTCTGATTAGAAGAGAAAAAAAAACAGATTTCACTTTTTCTTTGGTGGTTGTGATTGATTTGGGTTCTTATAGTTGGTGCTTCTTTTTTGTTTCTTTCTTAGTTCAATTTAGCACTTTTAAACTGGATGTCATAGGTAGTAGTTTATTTCTTTAAGGCTTTTAAGCAGTAGGTGTTGTGCATATAATTATGTGATATCCAATAAGAGATGGTGATAATACAATGTTCATTTTTACTTTGTATATGTTGTTTCTTTTTCACTTGATAATTATGTAATATCTAATGAGGATATATGATAAAGAGAAATAAAAGGAGAAATAGAGAACAGAGAATTATGATTTTTTCTGTAAAAAAATGACAATAATGCCCTTGAGGAATACAGAATTATCAAAATCTGCAATTATGGATGCATTATCACTGGTGTGAACATTAATTTGCATTTAATATGCAAGTATGAATATATATTTATTGCTCACGACTAGTTTACATTCTATATACAAATATATTTCAGAAAGTTGTAAGAAAAATGAAAAAGAAAATCTTACATCAAATAATCAAACAAATCTATATGCGAACTAATTGAATAATATACAAATTAAATTAAATCCTTCTAGTTAATTAGCTACCCAAACTTGAAATTCATATATCTTCAGTAATCATATCACTGGCAACGACATAGCAGTGCTACTAGTATTCTCCTACTCTAATACTTGTTTGTTGATTACTTAAACAAATAGCATCTTTATCTTGAGGCATAATTGAGCATCCAAGTCTTCCAGTATGCACCTAATCCATTTTATTCAAGAGTAAACAAAATAATTGAAAAGGTAAGTAGACATATATACATATCTAAGGAAACATGAAAAGGTAATGTTCCTTGACAAGATTCACAGGAATATGATATTTGATTGTTCCAATTTATCCAAAAATCTTTACTTTCAAAGTTTTCTGTGAGAGTCGAAGGTTCAGTGCCATTTGCTGTTGAGCCTGAGAGTTTCACCTCCAACTGGCAAATACAATTTGGTAACCTGAAGATATTAGGACCATGAAATTAGGCACTTGGGTCTCTAAAAGGTATGCACAGTCCAATTATAATTTGACCTTTGCAAGTGATAAATCTAATAAACAAATCAATTTCATTGAATGCATACTGAAATTGATTGCAATTCTAAACGAAAAACAGATGATTATCTAATAAATAATACCATCCAGATCGATTTTGAACTAGGGTTGCAAAAAAAAGGCAGATCGATTTTGGCAGTATGAAGAGCAAATTCACAAACCCAAACAACAAGATTGTTGACAGTATGAAGAGCAAATTCAAACCTCATAAAAATCTAATATAAGATTGTCGGCAGGGGTTCGGCAGCCTGGCAGTGGAGGGAAGCGGAGAGGCAGGAGGGGCGGCGGAGGCAGGAGGTTCGGCGCCCTGACGGAGGAGGTGCTGGCGGAGCCAGTTCTGCCGGAGAAGGATGGTCTGGCGGAGAGGGAGGGTCCTGGCGGAGGTTTGATTGAGAGGCGAAGGGTTTGATTTGGGTGCTGGAGAGAAATTCTGATTTTATCAATTTATGTAGCAGGGGTAAATTTGGTATTTTTAAAGTACATATTTTATACAACTGAATTGAGTATAATTTTAATAAAATCTGTATATAAAATGTGTATTGGTGGCAAAAACATGAATTTAGAAATTTTAGAGTGGCAATTTCCCAATTTCAAGTTTTGAAGTGGCAATTTCATAATTTCAAAGTTTTGGAGTTGCATAAAAACAATTTCCCCTTTTGGCATGAAATTGTTTTTATGCCACTCCAAAACTTTGAAATTATGAAATTGCCACTCCAAAACTTAAAATTGGAAAATTGCCACTCTAAAATTCCTAAATTCATGTTTTTGCCACCAATACATATTTTATATACAGATTTTATTAAAATAATACTCAATTCAGTTGTATAAAATATGTATTTTAAAAATACCAAATTTACCCCTACTGTTAATATCGCCCTAAATACACCTTCTCTGCCAAAGACAAATTTTCTCCGCCAAATCTGCACCTTCTTCTCCGCCGAACACTGAGCCTTTCCAATAGGCGATTTCTTCCCACACCCTGGCAAGCCTCCAGCGTGATATGAACTTCATGTGCTAAAATTGATTTCAGAAATATGCAATCCAGCGCATAGCTAGTGCATCACCAGAATATCCGGTCACCTTCATCCTCCCTCTTCGCAGGTTAGATGCAATACTCATTTTTTTTTTGCTACGATTAGAATTATCCGATTGTTCTCAGGAGCTTAATTTTGATTTGGAGAAGGTGTTTTGCTTTATTATATCTGTCTTTAATTTAACCAATTTTGATGATTTGAACCTGGTACTTATCAATCCCTAATAGGTACAGGTTTAATACTGGTCAGTACCAGTAGTGGATAGGGGCTGCCAACATTTCAAAATTGTTGATACTTATGGTTGGTTGTTGGTACAGACAGCTGTTACTAGTAAAAACCAAATGATATTGTACAATGACCTTCTTGTTGAGGGTTAAATTGCATTTATCTTAGTGATTATTTCCTTGTTGGCATTTATCTTTGTCCTTTATGACCCTTACATTTCCGTGCTCAGAACCTATTTTGCCAGGTTACATTCTTTATGACCCTTACATTTCCGTCCTTTATGACTCTTTATTTCTTTATTTGCAAACAGTTTTTTCTATGAGCCCATTCAATGCAAATACTGTTATGCCTCAAGATAGAGTTTCTTCTATGCATATTGGAAGACTTGGAATGCACAATTTATGCCTCAAGATAGTGCTGGTACTGCTATGCGCAAGGATTTTCAGAGATCAGAATAAAGAACTGCGTGTTGGTAGAAGAAGTACAAGATGAGGGGATTCCCTCTTCTGGTTCTGATTAGAAGAGAAAAAAAAACAGATTTCACTTTTTCTTTGGTGGTTGTGATTGATTTGGGTTCTTATAGTTGGTGCTTCTTTTTTGTTTCTTTCTTAGTTCAATTTAGCACTTTTAAACTGGATGTCATAGGTAGTAGTTTATTTCTTTAAGGCTTTTAAGCAGTAGGTGTTGTGCATATAATTATGTGATATCCAATAAGAGATGGTGATAATACAATGTTCATTTTTACTTTGTATATGTTGTTTCTTTTTCACTTGATAATTATGTAATATCTAATGAGGATATATGATAAAGAGAAATAAAAGGAGAAATAGAGAACAGAGAATTATGATTTTTTCTGTAAAAAAATGACAATAATGCCCTTGAGGAATACAGAATTATCAAAATCTGCAATTATGGATGCATTATCACTGGTGTGAACATTAATTTGCATTTAATATGCAAGTATGAATATATATTTATTGCTCACGACTAGTTTACATTCTATATACAAATATATTTCAGAAAGTTGTAAGAAAAATGAAAAAGAAAATCTTACATCAAATAATCAAACAAATCTATATGCGAACTAATTGAATAATATACAAATTAAATTAAATCCTTCTAGTTAATTAGCTACCCAAACTTGAAATTCATATATCTTCAGTAATCATATCACTGGCAACGACATAGCAGTGCTACTAGTATTCTCCTACTCTAATACTTGTTTGTTGATTACTTAAACAAATAGCATCTTTATCTTGAGGCATAATTGAGCATCCAAGTCTTCCAGTATGCACCTAATCCATTTTATTCAAGAGTAAACAAAATAATTGAAAAGGTAAGTAGACATATATACATATCTAAGGAAACATGAAAAGGTAATGTTCCTTGACAAGATTCACAGGAATATGATATTTGATTGTTCCAATTTATCCAAAAATCTTTACTTTCAAAGTTTTCTGTGAGAGTCGAAGGTTCAGTGCCATTTGCTGTTGAGCCTGAGAGTTTCACCTCCAACTGGCAAATACAATTTGGTAACCTGAAGATATTAGGACCATGAAATTAGGCACTTGGGTCTCTAAAAGGTATGCACAGTCCAATTATAATTTGACCTTTGCAAGTGATAAATCTAATAAACAAATCAATTTCATTGAATGCATACTGAAATTGATTGCAATTCTAAACGAAAAACAGATGATTATCTAATAAATAATACCATCCAGATCGATTTTGAACTAGGGTTGCAAAAAAAAGGCAGATCGATTTTGGCAGTATGAAGAGCAAATTCACAAACCCAAACAACAAGATTGTTGACAGTATGAAGAGCAAATTCAAACCTCATAAAAATCTAATATAAGATTGTCGGCAGGGGTTCGGCAGCCTGGCAGTGGAGGGAAGCGGAGAGGCAGGAGGGGCGGCGGAGGCAGGAGGTTCGGCGCCCTGACGGAGGAGGTGCTGGCGGAGCCAGTTCTGCCGGAGAAGGATGGTCTGGCGGAGAGGGAGGGTCCTGGCGGAGGTTTGATTGAGAGGCGAAGGGTTTGATTTGGGTGCTGGAGAGAAATTCTGATTTTATCAATTTATGTAGCAGGGGTAAATTTGGTATTTTTAAAGTACATATTTTATACAACTGAATTGAGTATAATTTTAATAAAATCTGTATATAAAATGTGTATTGGTGGCAAAAACATGAATTTAGAAATTTTAGAGTGGCAATTTCCCAATTTCAAGTTTTGAAGTGGCAATTTCATAATTTCAAAGTTTTGGAGTTGCATAAAAACAATTTCCCCTTTTGGCATGAAATTGTTTTTATGCCACTCCAAAACTTTGAAATTATGAAATTGCCACTCCAAAACTTAAAATTGGAAAATTGCCACTCTAAAATTCCTAAATTCATGTTTTTGCCACCAATACATATTTTATATACAGATTTTATTAAAATAATACTCAATTCAGTTGTATAAAATATGTATTTTAAAAATACCAAATTTACCCCTACTGTTAATATCGCCCTAAATACACCTTCTCTGCCAAAGACAAATTTTCTCCGCCAAATCTGCACCTTCTTCTCCGCCGAACACTGAGCCTTTCCAATAGGCGATTTCTTCCCACACCCTGGCAAGCCTCCAGCGTGATATGAACTTCATGTGCTAAAATTGATTTCAGAAATATGCAATCCAGCGCATAGCTAGTGCATCACCAGAATATCCGGTCACCTTCATCCTCCCTCTTCGCAGGTTAGATGCAATACTCATTTTTTTTTTGCTACGATTAGAATTATCCGATTGTTCTCAGGAGCTTAATTTTGATTTGGAGAAGGTGTTTTGCTTTATTATATCTGTCTTTAATTTAACCAATTTTGATGATTTGAACCTGGTACTTATCAATCCCTAATAGGTACAGGTTTAATACTGGTCAGTACCAGTAGTGGATAGGGGCTGCCAACATTTCAAAATTGTTGATACTTATGGTTGGTTGTTGGTACAGACAGCTGTTACTAGTAAAAACCAAATGATATTGTACAATGACCTTCTTGTTGAGGGTTAAATTGCATTTATCTTAGTGATTATTTCCTTGTTGGCATTTATCTTTGTCCTTTATGACCCTTACATTTCCGTGCTCAGAACCTATTTTGCCAGGTTACATTCTTTATGACCCTTACATTTCCGTCCTTTATGACTCTTTATTTCTTTATTTGCAAACAGTTTTTTCTATGAGCCCATTCAATGCAAATACTGTTATGCCTCAAGATAGAGTTTCTTCTATGCATATTGGAAGACTTGGAATGCACAATTTATGCCTCAAGATAGTGCTGGTACTGCTATGCGCAAGGATTTTCAGAGATCAGAATAAAGAACTGCGTGTTGGTAGAAGAAGTACAAGATGAGGGGATTCCCTCTTCTGGTTCTGATTAGAAGAGAAAAAAAAACAGATTTCACTTTTTCTTTGGTGGTTGTGATTGATTTGGGTTCTTATAGTTGGTGCTTCTTTTTTGTTTCTTTCTTAGTTCAATTTAGCACTTTTAAACTGGATGTCATAGGTAGTAGTTTATTTCTTTAAGGCTTTTAAGCAGTAGGTGTTGTGCATATAATTATGTGATATCCAATAAGAGATGGTGATAATACAATGTTCATTTTTACTTTGTATATGTTGTTTCTTTTTCACTTGATAATTATGTAATATCTAATGAGGATATATGATAAAGAGAAATAAAAGGAGAAATAGAGAACAGAGAATTATGATTTTTTCTGTAAAAAAATGACAATAATGCCCTTGAGGAATACAGAATTATCAAAATCTGCAATTATGGATGCATTATCACTGGTGTGAACATTAATTTGCATTTAATATGCAAGTATGAATATATATTTATTGCTCACGACTAGTTTACATTCTATATACAAATATATTTCAGAAAGTTGTAAGAAAAATGAAAAAGAAAATCTTACATCAAATAATCAAACAAATCTATATGCGAACTAATTGAATAATATACAAATTAAATTAAATCCTTCTAGTTAATTAGCTACCCAAACTTGAAATTCATATATCTTCAGTAATCATATCACTGGCAACGACATAGCAGTGCTACTAGTATTCTCCTACTCTAATACTTGTTTGTTGATTACTTAAACAAATAGCATCTTTATCTTGAGGCATAATTGAGCATCCAAGTCTTCCAGTATGCACCTAATCCATTTTATTCAAGAGTAAACAAAATAATTGAAAAGGTAAGTAGACATATATACATATCTAAGGAAACATGAAAAGGTAATGTTCCTTGACAAGATTCACAGGAATATGATATTTGATTGTTCCAATTTATCCAAAAATCTTTACTTTCAAAGTTTTCTGTGAGAGTCGAAGGTTCAGTGCCATTTGCTGTTGAGCCTGAGAGTTTCACCTCCAACTGGCAAATACAATTTGGTAACCTGAAGATATTAGGACCATGAAATTAGGCACTTGGGTCTCTAAAAGGTATGCACAGTCCAATTATAATTTGACCTTTGCAAGTGATAAATCTAATAAACAAATCAATTTCATTGAATGCATACTGAAATTGATTGCAATTCTAAACGAAAAACAGATGATTATCTAATAAATAATACCATCCAGATCGATTTTGAACTAGGGTTGCAAAAAAAAGGCAGATCGATTTTGGCAGTATGAAGAGCAAATTCACAAACCCAAACAACAAGATTGTTGACAGTATGAAGAGCAAATTCAAACCTCATAAAAATCTAATATAAGATTGTCGGCAGGGGTTCGGCAGCCTGGCAGTGGAGGGAAGCGGAGAGGCAGGAGGGGCGGCGGAGGCAGGAGGTTCGGCGCCCTGACGGAGGAGGTGCTGGCGGAGCCAGTTCTGCCGGAGAAGGATGGTCTGGCGGAGAGGGAGGGTCCTGGCGGAGGTTTGATTGAGAGGCGAAGGGTTTGATTTGGGTGCTGGAGAGAAATTCTGATTTTATCAATTTATGTAGCAGGGGTAAATTTGGTATTTTTAAAGTACATATTTTATACAACTGAATTGAGTATAATTTTAATAAAATCTGTATATAAAATGTGTATTGGTGGCAAAAACATGAATTTAGAAATTTTAGAGTGGCAATTTCCCAATTTCAAGTTTTGAAGTGGCAATTTCATAATTTCAAAGTTTTGGAGTTGCATAAAAACAATTTCCCCTTTTGGCATGAAATTGTTTTTATGCCACTCCAAAACTTTGAAATTATGAAATTGCCACTCCAAAACTTAAAATTGGAAAATTGCCACTCTAAAATTCCTAAATTCATGTTTTTGCCACCAATACATATTTTATATACAGATTTTATTAAAATAATACTCAATTCAGTTGTATAAAATATGTATTTTAAAAATACCAAATTTACCCCTACTGTTAATATCGCCCTAAATACACCTTCTCTGCCAAAGACAAATTTTCTCCGCCAAATCTGCACCTTCTTCTCCGCCGAACACTGAGCCTTTCCAATAGGCGATTTCTTCCCACACCCTGGCAAGCCTCCAGCGTGATATGAACTTCATGTGCTAAAATTGATTTCAGAAATATGCAATCCAGCGCATAGCTAGTGCATCACCAGAATATCCGGTCACCTTCATCCTCCCTCTTCGCAGGTTAGATGCAATACTCATTTTTTTTTTGCTACGATTAGAATTATCCGATTGTTCTCAGGAGCTTAATTTTGATTTGGAGAAGGTGTTTTGCTTTATTATATCTGTCTTTAATTTAACCAATTTTGATGATTTGAACCTGGTACTTATCAATCCCTAATAGGTACAGGTTTAATACTGGTCAGTACCAGTAGTGGATAGGGGCTGCCAACATTTCAAAATTGTTGATACTTATGGTTGGTTGTTGGTACAGACAGCTGTTACTAGTAAAAACTAAATGATATTGTACAATGACCTTCTTGTTGAGGGTTAAATTGCATTTATCTTAGTGATTATTTCCTTGTTGGCATTTATCTTTGTCCTTTATGACCCTTACATTTCCGTGCTCAGAACCTATTTTGCCAGGTTACATTCTTTATGACCCTTACATTTCCGTCCTTTATGACTCTTTATTTCTTTATTTGCAAACAGTTTTTTCTATGAGCCCATTCAATGCAAATACTGTTATGCCTCAAGATAGAGTTTCTTCTATGCATATTGGAAGACTTGGAATGCACAATTTATGCCTCAAGATAGTGCTGGTACTGCTATGCGCAAGGATTTTCAGAGATCAGAATAAAGAACTGCGTGTTGGTAGAAGAAGTACAAGATGAGGGGATTCCCTCTTCTGGTTCTGATTAGAAGAGAAAAAAAAACAGATTTCACTTTTTCTTTGGTGGTTGTGATTGATTTGGGTTCTTATAGTTGGTGCTTCTTTTTTGTTTCTTTCTTAGTTCAATTTAGCACTTTTAAACTGGATGTCATAGGTAGTAGTTTATTTCTTTAAGGCTTTTAAGCAGTAGGTGTTGTGCATATAATTATGTGATATCCAATAAGAGATGGTGATAATACAATGTTCATTTTTACTTTGTATATGTTGTTTCTTTTTCACTTGATAATTATGTAATATCTAATGAGGATATATGATAAAGAGAAATAAAAGGAGAAATAGAGAACAGAGAATTATGATTTTTTCTGTAAAAAAATGACAATAATGCCCTTGAGGAATACAGAATTATCAAAATCTGCAATTATGGATGCATTATCACTGGTGTGAACATTAATTTGCATTTAATATGCAAGTATGAATATATATTTATTGCTCACGACTAGTTTACATTCTATATACAAATATATTTCAGAAAGTTGTAAGAAAAATGAAAAAGAAAATCTTACATCAAATAATCAAACAAATCTATATGCGAACTAATTGAATAATATACAAATTAAATTAAATCCTTCTAGTTAATTAGCTACCCAAACTTGAAATTCATATATCTTCAGTAATCATATCACTGGCAACGACATAGCAGTGCTACTAGTATTCTCCTACTCTAATACTTGTTTGTTGATTACTTAAACAAATAGCATCTTTATCTTGAGGCATAATTGAGCATCCAAGTCTTCCAGTATGCACCTAATCCATTTTATTCAAGAGTAAACAAAATAATTGAAAAGGTAAGTAGACATATATACATATCTAAGGAAACATGAAAAGGTAATGTTCCTTGACAAGATTCACAGGAATATGATATTTGATTGTTCCAATTTATCCAAAAATCTTTACTTTCAAAGTTTTCTGTGAGAGTCGAAGGTTCAGTGCCATTTGCTGTTGAGCCTGAGAGTTTCACCTCCAACTGGCAAATACAATTTGGTAACCTGAAGATATTAGGACCATGAAATTAGGCACTTGGGTCTCTAAAAGGTATGCACAGTCCAATTATAATTTGACCTTTGCAAGTGATAAATCTAATAAACAAATCAATTTCATTGAATGCATACTGAAATTGATTGCAATTCTAAACGAAAAACAGATGATTATCTAATAAATAATACCATCCAGATCGATTTTGAACTAGGGTTGCAAAAAAAAGGCAGATCGATTTTGGCAGTATGAAGAGCAAATTCACAAACCCAAACAACAAGATTGTTGACAGTATGAAGAGCAAATTCAAACCTCATAAAAATCTAATATAAGATTGTCGGCAGGGGTTCGGCAGCCTGGCAGTGGAGGGAAGCGGAGAGGCAGGAGGGGCGGCGGAGGCAGGAGGTTCGGCGCCCTGACGGAGGAGGTGCTGGCGGAGCCAGTTCTGCCGGAGAAGGATGGTCTGGCGGAGAGGGAGGGTCCTGGCGGAGGTTTGATTGAGAGGCGAAGGGTTTGATTTGGGTGCTGGAGAGAAATTCTGATTTTATCAATTTATGTAGCAGGGGTAAATTTGGTATTTTTAAAATACATATTTTATACAACTGAATTGAGTATAATTTTAATAAAATCTGTATATAAAATGTGTATTGGTGGCAAAAACATGAATTTAGAAATTTTAGAGTGGCAATTTCCCAATTTCATGTTTTGAAGTGGCAATTTCATAATTTCAAAGTTTTGGAGTTGCATAAAAACAATTTCCCCTTTTGGCATGAAATTGTTTTTATGCCACTCCAAAACTTTGAAATTATGAAATTGCCACTCCAAAACTTAAAATTGGAAAATTGCCACTCTAAAATTCCTAAATTCATGTTTTTGCCACCAATACATATTTTATATACAGATTTTATTAAAATAATACTCAATTCAGTTGTATAAAATATGTATTTTAAAAATACCAAATTTACCCCTACTGTTAATATCGCCCTAAATACACCTTCTCTGCCAAAGACAAATTTTCTCCGCCAAATCTGCACCTTCTTCTCCGCCGAACACTGAGCCTTTCCAATAGGCGATTTCTTCCCACACCCTGGCAAGCCTCCAGCGTGATATGAACTTCATGTGCTAAAATTGATTTCAGAAATATGCAATCCAGCGCATAGCTAGTGCATCACCAGAATATCCGGTCACCTTCATCCTCCCTCTTCGCAGGTTAGATGCAATACTCATTTTTTTTTTGCTACGATTAGAATTATCCGATTGTTCTCAGGAGCTTAATTTTGATTTGGAGAAGGTGTTTTGCTTTATTATATCTGTCTTTAATTTAACCAATTTTGATGATTTGAACCTGGTACTTATCAATCCCTAATAGGTACAGGTTTAATACTGGTCAGTACCAGTAGTGGATAGGGGCTGCCAACATTTCAAAATTGTTGATACTTATGGTTGGTTGTTGGTACAGACAGCTGTTACTAGTAAAAACCAAATGATATTGTACAATGACCTTCTTGTTGAGGGTTAAATTGCATTTATCTTAGTGATTATTTCCTTGTTGGCATTTATCTTTGTCCTTTATGACCCTTACATTTCCGTGCTCAGAACCTATTTTGCCAGGTTACATTCTTTATGACCCTTACATTTCCGTCCTTTATGACTCTTTATTTCTTTATTTGCAAACAGTTTTTTCTATGAGCCCATTCAATGCAAATACTGTTATGCCTCAAGATAGAGTTTCTTCTATGCATATTGGAAGACTTGGAATGCACAATTTATGCCTCAAGATAGTGCTGGTACTGCTATGCGCAAGGATTTTCAGAGATCAGAATAAAGAACTGCGTGTTGGTAGAAGAAGTACAAGATGAGGGGATTCCCTCTTCTGGTTCTGATTAGAAGAGAAAAAAAAACAGATTTCACTTTTTCTTTGGTGGTTGTGATTGATTTGGGTTCTTATAGTTGGTGCTTCTTTTTTGTTTCTTTCTTAGTTCAATTTAGCACTTTTAAACTGGATGTCATAGGTAGTAGTTTATTTCTTTAAGGCTTTTAAGCAGTAGGTGTTGTGCATATAATTATGTGATATCCAATAAGAGATGGTGATAATACAATGTTCATTTTTACTTTGTATATGTTGTTTCTTTTTCACTTGATAATTATGTAATATCTAATGAGGATATATGATAAAGAGAAATAAAAGGAGAAATAGAGAACAGAGAATTATGATTTTTTCTGTAAAAAAATGACAATAATGCCCTTGAGGAATACAGAATTATCAAAATCTGCAATTATGGATGCATTATCACTGGTGTGAACATTAATTTGCATTTAATATGCAAGTATGAATATATATTTATTGCTCACGACTAGTTTACATTCTATATACAAATATATTTCAGAAAGTTGTAAGAAAAATGAAAAAGAAAATCTTACATCAAATAATCAAACAAATCTATATGCGAACTAATTGAATAATATACAAATTAAATTAAATCCTTCTAGTTAATTAGCTACCCAAACTTGAAATTCATATATCTTCAGTAATCATATCACTGGCAACGACATAGCAGTGCTACTAGTATTCTCCTACTCTAATACTTGTTTGTTGATTACTTAAACAAATAGCATCTTTATCTTGAGGCATAATTGAGCATCCAAGTCTTCCAGTATGCACCTAATCCATTTTATTCAAGAGTAAACAAAATAATTGAAAAGGTAAGTAGACATATATACATATCTAAGGAAACATGAAAAGGTAATGTTCCTTGACAAGATTCACAGGAATATGATATTTGATTGTTCCAATTTATCCAAAAATCTTTACTTTCAAAGTTTT
>CAXKVW010000540.1:0-68045 GCA_964058825.1 Carex arenaria
TTGCGTATTTGTTAAACAACTATATTTTTTTTAACAATAAAATTAAAATTGGAGAATAATAAAAATATTGAGATTGAGATTGAGAGAATGAGAGATGAAAATATTGAGAGAGATGTGAAAATATTGAGAGGAATGGGTGTATATTTATAGAATTTTTTTTGGAGGGATTAAAATATGAATTTAAAAAAAAAAAAAAAAAAATGGAGAGCTGCTGCCTGTGGGGGTCCGGCTGGGAAGAGAAGGAGGGGGGCCCGGGTGGGGGGGAAATTCAAATTCAAAAAATTTGAATTTTCGGAAAAAAAAAAGGGCACGGGCAACGGGCACGGAGGGCCGGGCAATCACGGGCGGGGTTCCAAAAAATCGTGCCCGGCCCGTCTAACGCCCGCGCCCGCGTGCCCGCAGCTGCCCGCGGTGCGGGCGCGGGCAGGACGGGCACAGGCGCGGGCAGGGCATGAGCAGGGCGCGCCCGCAGGGGCAAAATTAGAACACTAAAGTAGAGTCCGAATTCGCTGAGGGAAACCGAATGTTTTGAGTATAGATCCGACCGTCGGTATAATGCACGGATCAGACGGTCCAGATCTAAATATGAAAAATAATGTTAGCTGAGAGCATCTCCATTCCAACAAATACTAAGCAATTAAAATTAGTCATGTCATCAAATTTAACAATTAAATAAATCATAATTTTTTTATCACTCCATCTCAGCAATTGCAATTATTTGATATAGAAAATAATATGAGTCAATCAATTTGCCATGCTAGCAATAAGCAAACGTTTGCTTTTAAAGCAAATTTGCTAATTAACAAACTTTCTCACAATCCAACAAACCAAAAAACAATTGTCACATCATATTACAAACTAAAAAACAATAACCATTGGAGATGCTCGGAGATGACATGAATTTATGCAGCTCTCTCCGCCAGATTAGCCATGAAACCCAACTGCTTTTTTGTGCATATCTCAAGTGCCGACTTTGTTTTTAATATCCAAGCATAAATAAAAAAATTTGAAATGTGTCCACATTAGCTAAGTATTTTAAAAAAAATATATACAAACCATTCAAAAACTGACCGGTTCTTAATTTTATTCAAAATTGACCAAAAAAAAATAGTTGGTTCCTAATTTTATTCACAATCGGTCAAAACCGGCTGGTTTGTCTACTACGACGTGTAAGGACGTCCAATGCAGCCTCTTATAGGTCATATTTTTATATATCAAGTTAGTACAAATTTCTTTTTTCCTAGCAAAATTAAGATTATTTTTATATCTACAGGGCTCGGCTTACATGCCACCACCGCCACCACCAGTGCAGCATGAGGCTTCAGAGTTTGAGTCTATGGAGGAGGATCAACCATTGTTCAGTCTGGAGGAGTTAGGTGTACTGTCACCATTGCCGTCGTCGTCCCTTGGACAGTGGTGAGGCTAGGATTTGAGATAGGGGTAGGCAAAAATCGAATTCGAATTCGGGTTCGGATTCGGGCTCGGATTCAAGACACAATTCAAAAAATAACAAGAAATATATTAAATGTTTCAATCAATTTTCTAAGTACTGAATTTTCTATCGAATTTATCAAAATTTATCCAAATTTTCTAAGTTTCAATCAATTTACCGAAGGCGCAGAGCGAGGGCGCGAGGCTACAGAGGCAGGGCAGCACAGTGGCGGGCTGGGCGGCTAGCTCTAGTGAGTGCCTGAGTGGCAATGTTGTAAAATGCAGTTTTGTTCATACATGCGGAAGGTTACTGCATACCGCATATGCAGATTTTAATGCAGACTTGTATATGCGGATTTTAAACTACTTATTAATTTATTTTCACTCAAAACATGCAATATATTCTCATTAAAAATAACTTGTGTCACATGTCAGATGAAATAATCACATCGAATTCCAGCTAGGGATGGCAATGGGCCGAGCCCACAGGTATTTTACTAAGCCCATGCCTGGCCCGCCTGTTAAAATTCCCTACCTGACCTGCCTGGCCCAATCTAATGGGCCTCAAAATCTATGCCTGGCCTGCCCATAGGCTTTTCCCCCAGGCCCACGCCTGCCTGTGCCTGCCTGCCAATGCCCATGGACTGCCTTACCCGGCCCGTACCCGTATGCCTGTCCTAGCCCAATCCATTAATTCGACATAGCAAATTTAAGTATTTAACCAAACAATTTACACAATCAGATTCCGAAATAGAGTTTAACACTAAAATAACATGGTTTAACACAAAATAACATAGTTTTAACACTAAAAAATATTACAAAAGCACATTACACAATCAGACTAGTACATTTTAGTTAAATTCTAATAAGCTCCTTCACTTCTAATAAGCTCCTTCAATTATGTGAATAATTTCTTTATGCCTCTGTTGAACCAAATCTGTGGAGTAGAGAAGAGAAATCAGTATTAGAAGAAAGCAATTCTTACACCTTAATCACATTTGAAAATAAAAATAAAGGAATGCACCTTAGCACGGGCAAATCAGATTAACTGATCATCATATAAAAATATACTTGAAGACATGTTTTTATATATATTTTTTACTTTCTTTATTAGATAAGGAAAAAATCACTACTTTAAATTGATCCTGAAACTTTAGATCAAGTGATTTTTCACCTAGAGAACATATCTCACCTTCTTTGTTAGCTAGAGCCTAAATTAAGCTTGTTACACAAAACAGATTGGTATGCTACCTAAATTACAGTGATAGTGCGACCAAGCATTGTACAGTTTTATGATATAAAAAATGTGCAGTTTTAGTTCATAAAAAAAAGAGATACCTCGACATCATTAGTAATAACAAAGCACCGAACCACTACTCTTGTAATTCTTCTAGTGCACTGACATGCATAATTAGTTCAATTATGTTGTTTAATATGAACTGATTTTAATATAAACTAATCAATACTAGTAAAATTTATGCATATCAGAAGTTAATAACATAAACAAAATCAAGCACAATTCGGTTTGTATCATTGAAATAGTGGTACCTAATGTACCAGTACAGATCATATTATGTAACAGACTGGTACTAGGTACCAGATCCTTGAATGCATATACTGATGATAGTTTTCATTTTTATTTAAAGATATAAACTTTGAAAAGGAAATAGAAATACACATACGTGAACCCAGCATAGTCATAATCATATCCAAGTGTAAGATTTTTACACAGAAAAAAGAAATTAAAAAGAAATTAGACATTTGAGCCGTTCAAATTCTGTATAAATCTGAAGAAAGAAATTAATCGTTTAAGGAAAAAAAGCAAACCTCACTCTTACGAGATTGCATTTGGTCAAATTATGCCGCTCCAAATCTCTGGCCTAAGAAGTCAGACTTCTTCACACCTTTTGGTGCAGATGGATTCAAGAAATATGGGTGCCAACGTACCTACTATATCATAATCCAAATGAAATTATTAAATGTAGCAAGTACTTAATCAAAATTTTCTAAATGAATGACGGAGAGAGACAGAAGAACCTTAAAATCAAAGGAGTCTTTGGATTGTTCAATAGCTTTGTCGAGGTTTGTCTTCCCAACAAAGCACCAGGGACAAACGGTGCCAGAGCTCTCGAATCAGCCAATTTTCGTACGAACTAGATGAAAAACTTCAATTCAATTTTAATTAGCAAGACATCAATTTAAATAGAGAGAATTAGGCACCTGGAGTCTCGCTGGATTTTATTTTTAATAACGAAGACTTGATTTTCAACACTTAAGCAATAACAGAATCGAAGTGGAAGAGAGAGGAAGCAAGCTAACCTTATAGAAGAGCGACGCAGATCGGTTTTGAGGGAGTGAGAAATGGAAGAGAGTGACAGAGCGGTGGCGATCGAGAGAGAGCGACAGAGAGAAATGGAAGAGACGGAGTGAGACAGAGAGAGCGAAAGAGAGGAGAGGAGCGGCGCAGATATTTTATCTCGAAGTATAAAAGTATAAACCCTAGACTCTTGGTTGTTGTATTAACGTATAAGCCCAACGGGCTGCCTGTGGGCTTCGATTTAAGCCCAGGCCTGGCCTGGCCCGACTTTAGGCCCGGCCTGACCTGGCCCATCACAGCACCGGGCCGACCGGGTAAAGGGCAGGCCAGGCGGGTATGACCGGGCCTCCGGGCCAATTGGGCTTTTTTGCCATCCCTAATTCCAGCATATTAAAATCATTCAGTGAATTGGGTCTGAGCATATCAAAATTGGGTCTAAGCAGGGGCATTGATCCTAGAGTAACTCACTAAATTAACCAGATGCAAGCAATTTTTTGACACTCAGTGATAGAATCGCATGATGCCAGATACAAATAATTACATGATTAAAAATCAACATGCCTCTTTAAACTGGAAATATGCGATTTTCATGTGAAACCGCATATATGAGATTGCATGTAGATTTTCATGCGGAATCGAACTGCATAAGCATATACGGCCGCATGAACCGCATTTTACAAAACTGCTGAGTGGTGACTAGTGTCTCCCTGCTGGCCTCTAGCGTTGGCGCATCTTGTGGCGGAATCGCGTTTGGTGGCGAGTGGAGTCGGCGCGTAATCCCCTCTGCGGCTCTGCCTTTGGTGTCGCGCATAATCCTCTCACTCGCGTACGGGCTTCAGTCACGAACTAAATATTCTATAGTTCAAAGTTTCAATTTCTTTTATTTCCATGTGCTTCAATCTGGACTCTGGAGTAGGCAAACCCATATTTTAGGGGTAGGCAAAACTAAAAAAATACTTGGTTCTAATAAAAAAAAATTTCAGGGGCAGGCAGAGGCCTACTCCTGTGACAATGTAGCCTCGCCTATGCCCCTGGATAACCAACGATATCCTACAGAGATGACACACGACAGAGAGGCCAACGGTAGCGGGTCACAAACTCAGTCTGACTTTGCAACTGAGTAGGCATCGTTCATCTTCTCTACATCCCGCCAGCTACTAGCTTGGGGGAGGATAATGTATAGAATACCGGAGTTAGGATTAGCAGAGAGACCGATGTCACGACCTCTACACATGAAAAGATAGTCTGGGGAGGCTACCCAACAAAGCTACCAGTGAAGTGGCAGCTCAGTGATGGTCCCTTTAGTGGTCGTCGACGTGGATAATAGTTTTAGTTTTATTATTTTGTAGGATTTATGTGTTTGGATTATCTTATTTTGTTTTTGTTTTTATATTTGGTACTTTATGTATTTTTATTGTAGCATTTGTATATATATTTTTAAAGATATTTTTGTCACTAAATTATACTGAAATAAACTAAATTATGCTAATTACACTAAATTATACTAAAATAAACTAAATTAGCATAACATTATACTATAATAAACTAAATTTTGGTAAATTATGCTAATATGCTACATTAAACTAAAAAACTTTAAATTATACTAAAATAACCTAAAAAATTAATATATCAATTATCTTAAAAAAAAAGTTTCAAGGGACCGGTCATTTTTTAGCTGGTTTAAAATAAAAATAAAAATCGGCCATTTTTTAGCAGGTTTTGAATTAAAAAGAGGACCTGTCATTTTTTTGGCTGATTTAGACATTTTTATATATACCCGGTTAACGTGGGAACATTTGAATTTTTTATATAATTAAGGATATGCATTTGTGTTTCTGATTTCAAAGAAAAATGGGTAATTAATTATTGCTCTCATAATAAAAAAATAGACATAAATGATCGTAAATTTGCACTAGACGAATTTTATGAATTTTATAAGGATGCAGTAAATGGTTAAAGGTTATCGCTTTATCATCAGAATTAGGGGTGGCAAAAAAGTTTGTAGCTCGCGGTTTGATTGTGATTCGTATCTAATTAGTTCGGTTTAGAATTAACGAGTTCAAACTGAGGTCAAAATTAATTTGTGTGCCCGTTAATTCTGAACCGAACTAATTTGTTAATTTGTGTGCAATTTATACTGTCTAGCTCGGTTCAGCTCCATCCAAAAAATTTATAGAATTTATTTTCTTCTTAAAACAAGATCCAGTCAGACCCAACCAGCCAGCTCGTTAGCTCGAACTGGCTTGTCACGATTTCCAGCTGAAGTTTTAGTTCGGATGCTCTAGGTCCAGCTCGCTTAGCTATAGCTCAATCCAAAATTAACAAGTTGTGCTATAACCTAGTTCGAACCGGACCAGCTCGTTAGATACGAGTTCTTTGCAAATTCTTGTAGTTGAAAGACAAAACGATGCTACGTACTGATACATACTTTTGGTTCAATAATCCATCTAGAGCACTCTGCATCTGCTGAAATCTGGAACTGTGGCACTGAACAATGCACCACTTCACTTGGAACCATCGGGTCAAAATCCCACTGCCGCAGATGAGAACATTCTACTAAAATATGTCATTGTAATTTTGACCGTTGGATTTGATCAGATGACCCAACAGTTCCATATTTAAAGCAGCAGAGGGATTGAATCTAGAGATTTTCTTTGCATCTGTGGCCTCAATATTCAAGTCTGGTATTTCACATGCATTAGTACCAGACAGAGAGAAGCAGAGAGACAAACCTGAGGCCGAAATTTTTATTAATATACAAAAGAAATAATAAATTTAACATTCTATATATAATGTTATGATGAAATTCAAAATCTATCGAAACTGCATCGGTTTCAGAAACTAGAACCGATGACAATGTCATCGGTTTCAGCCTCAAAATTCAATTCCCGGGAGACTTTGTAATATATCTCAATTTTTTATTTACTTATTTTATTTAATTAGAAAATATTATTATTTATTTATTTATTTTATTAAAATATTAGAAATATTTTAATACTTCTTTGAAATTAAATAGAATACCATATAATTTGATTTATTAGAAAGACTGCAGCAAATAACCCGGATCAATATTTTTCAAATCGGATTTTTCACGGCTGTAAGAAAAATTAAAATATTTCTTTGTGTGTTATTGAAAAAAATAAAAATACTTTGAATCTGAATTATTGATTCCGGTTCAAAAGTCATTTCTAGGTAAATACAAAAAATATTATGGTATTTCTATTTTTGAAAAAATAAAAATTTAAGAAAACTTTTCAAAACATGTAATCATTACTCAAAAAGTGGTTTAATCTGAATCGTTCGTTGTTTTCATCTGATATAATTATCGTATCAAAAAGTGTGAATTCTGCATAAAAAATTGTGCATAAATATATTACTCAAAGTTATCTCCCGGAAATTAAATTTTGAGGCTAAAACCGATGACACTGTTATCGGTTTTAGCTTCCGAAATTGATGACTTTATCATCGGTTCTAGCTTCTGAAACCGATGACAATATCATCAATTTCGATAGATTTCGAATTTCATCAGAACATTGTATATATCCTTAAATTTATTATTTCTTTTGTATATTAATAAAAATTTCGAAACCTGAGGTGTATCCATAGCTAGTTCCTGCAACCAGAAAAATGAAACTTCGAAATTTGAATTAATGAGGTCAATACCAAAGAACCGTTCCTAATAATTTATAATATCAGGAATATTAAGTAGATATGATAGAAGACCAAGTAAGAGAAAACGCTGTAAAGCTTAGTTGACTAGCTAGGGGATAGTCGATCAATGTATCAAGTAACAACAACAAAATGAATTATCAAGTAGGTTAGGTCATTAATAAAATAAGATATTGAACGTGTCTAGTATATGGCGTTAATTCAAAAAAATTATAACTTGTTGGCGCGTATGCTATTATCAACACTCAATTTTTTTTTGCTGTATCTGATTCTTCTCTAGGGGTGAAAACGGAGCGGATACGGAGCGGATAGTGGTAAAACCATATCCATATCCACATTTCAATGAGCGGATACGAATACGGATACGGATAGTAAACGGATATCAAAATGTAAAACCAAATCCACGTTAAACGGATACGGATACGGAGCGGATAATCCACGGATACGGATGCAAAACGAATAATTGTCGGATAATTGAACTTTAAGATACAAATACTAATTAACAAAATTGAAATATGAAAATGAATGATTTCTGTTAGTTTATTTAAGTTTATAATTTAGATCTATGGAAAAATCATAATTGAATAGTTTATTTAAGTTTCTTCGTTTCTTTATTCAATCAACGGTCCAGATCTAAACTCTAAATGATATAATGTTTAATTGATTTGGGCCAAGGAGTGGCCGAGCGGGAGCTAGCTTTTCCAATGGAAGTTAAAAAGTGCACGGCCCGATGGCGATTAAAGCAGCCCAATGCCCAGCGCCCAATGCCTCACATTGACACAGCCTAACATATAAAATTCCGGTTTATTCTTCATTTGTCCCACAACATCAAAAGAAAAGTTTTGATTGCACTGGAACCTCTATAAAAGAAGCTGGGGAGGCTGACCATTTAAATGGACGGGTCCAACTCAGATAATGAGTAATGGATTCGGGTCTGGAAATCCTTAAATGGGTTTTGAATAATTTTAATTTAAAACACTGTTTGGATATATGCGGATATCCGATCCGTTTAAACATTGCTATCTGAATCCGTATCCGGATACTGTTGCAACTTTCTAAATATTATCTGGATCTGTATTCGGACTATCCGAATCCGTTTAAATTCGGATTAAAGTGCATTCGGAGCGGATATCCATCCGGATAATCCGGCTCCGTTTTCACCCCTATTCTTCTCTCTTCGAGGGAGGGAGAGCAAAAGTGCAAAACTGTCCAAAGTAAGACCTTAATTTGAAGATTAATATTTCGTATAATAAACCTTCCTTTAGAAAATTGGATAAACTGTGACACGTCCTTTTAATATGCAGTTGTTTTACACAACCACCATATTTCACATTATTGAAGCTGTGTTACAAAACTCTTCAGTATTAAAGCTGATTGTGGCATAACCAAGGAGAGATTCAATCGTATCGTATCGGCCGTGAAGAAGTGGCTTCCGAAAGAGAATCGGTTGCCTCCAAATCAATACCAATGCAAGAAATTGGTGAAGGAGTTGGGATTAAAAGCACGAAGACAGGACAATTTGTTTCCGCCAAGGCTCAAAAGGCATATGTACGTAATAGAACATAACAACTGCTTTATAAAATTCAATTTAAACTGGTCAAAATATTATTGTTATATCTATAAAATTTGTACGACAATTATGAGAATGCGATGAGGCTTAGCTATGGAGAGAACAAAAGTGACTGGCCTGCATTTGACATAAATGTCTAGTACACTTCGACTATCAATGATCGTAATGCTCATGGCGACAATTATGGCCTCGGTGCTCTAGGTAAAAAAAACTTTTCTTGAAACCTATAATTTTTTTAAAATTTGTAAGATAATACTAATTGTCTTATCCTTAATGTTCCTGGCCAGACGAGAGCCATGTATCGTGTTGGTGGGTCTAGCAGTACTCCTTCACATTCTTCAGGGTCATATTCTTCTGCGCCAGCGGCTTCACGCCTTACACAAGAGGATATTGAAGTGATATCTTCTCATGTGATGACCTCGATCATGCCTAAGCTCACCGACACGATCATGCCTAAGCTCACCGACTAGATTAGCAGAGCTTTCAGATCTACTCAGGTAAGAAATTTTGATTTATCAGTATGTTTTAATTGTCAATCATATATTTGAAATCCTAATTATTTAAACAACTGACAGGGAGGTTCGACCTAAACAACCTCGATGCCGGATACTCAGGATGACGACGATGATAGCGAGGATCTCGACAGAGATGGTACTTCTTAGATTTTCTTGAGTTGGCATATTTATCTATGTTATAGTTTAGGTTTATATATTTATGTTAGCATACTTGCGTGGATTGGATATTTAGCATACTTATGTTGGTATATTTATGTTTTTGTGATACTAGCTTATTCATATTCTGTTGTTCTATGTGATTGTTTATGTGTTTTTAATATTGATTATATATGGGAATATCGATGCAATTGTACGTCTGATAACAATTCCAAAACGACGAAATATCAATAATAAATAAAACCAATAGAATCAGAATCAATAATTAAAAAAAAACAGCATAAACAAATTAATTTTAAAAAAACAAAATTGACTATCAGCGACCGGTACAAAAGTATCAGAGACCAGTTTCTGGTCTCTGATACTACAGACATCAGGGACCGCCCCCTGAATTATCAGAGACCGGACAATTAGTCTCTGATACTAAGGTTATCAGCGACCGGCGCCTGAATTATCAGAGACCAGAAAATGGTCTCTGATACTAAGGTTATCAGCGACGGTTTTTGGTTATCCGCGACCAGAATTATTGGACGCTGTTAACTAACCATGACATCATCATGCATTTTCAGAGACCAAAGTGACATGGTCTCTGATAATGTATCAGCGACCGGGATGACGTCATTCAGCGATCGGTGACGTCATCCGAGAGGTATCAGCGACTACACTTTCAGCAACCGGGATATCAGCGACCAATTTCAATATCAGCGACCGGCGACATTATTATCAGCGATCGGTGTCACCGATCGCTGATGGTCCTCTCTGCTGTAGTAATTATATGTATTTAAAGAAAGGTTATTACTTATATAAAACTGTATATAGATAGACATATACTATATCAGTACTGTAACATATATGTTCTACTACGTTCATCTATATTGACACAGTTTTTTAATAATTTGCATTTTTACCAGTTTCGCAGGTTTAAACTGCTGACCCTGAACACACAAAATCAAATTGGTTCTTCAGTTTAAATTTGCAGAATCTCCTTTACGGTTCTACAAATTTAAACTGTGGAACTAGTTTTTTTTTAGTAACAGATTCAACCTAGGATTGTCTAGGATCGATTTGATTGAATTGTTTTGTGAAACCTAATTTCATTAATTTCTAACTAGGTTATATAGAGTGCACATATTACATGGAGGTCCCTAAATTATTCTCTAATTACCTTTTTTTTTTTTATCAAAAATACCTCTTATACATATAACTTTGTTTCTCAACACTCCCCTTCAAGATGAGCGAAAGATATTCACTAAGTCCATCTTGTCATATAATATAGAAAGACCTAAAGAGCTAAGACCCTTTGTGAGGTAATCTGCCACTTGATTATCAGTTGGAACATGACTTATCTTCAGTAGTCCACTATTTAGTTTTTCCTTGATAAAAAACCTATCAATCTCAATGTGCTTGGTTCTGTCATGATGCACCGGGTTATTGGCAATGCTGATTGCCGACTTGTTATCACACTATAGCTTCGTGTGAGTCCCTTGATCCATCTTCAACTCCACCAGGAGAGCCTTCAACCACAACAACACAGAAACTCCCAAGACCATTGCCCTGTACTTCAGCGGTAGACCGTGCCACTACCGATTACTTTTTGCTCTTCCAAAAGACTAAGTTACCTCACACAATGATACAATATTCTGAGGTAGACCTCATATCATCGATGCAACTAGCCCAATCAGAATCATAATAGCCCTCAATGCCTTGGTGATCATTGTGTTGGAACTTTTGTATTGAAAACTCAAAATTTATTTTTTTAATTAAGAAGAAAGTCAACTATGCTTTCTTTGGTAAAAAATTATGGCTGCCAACTTAGATGAGTATAACCGACTTTTGAGTCTTTAATTGCAAGTAAAATTGTACAACCGACTTTGATGGTTATAAATAGAACATGGAGCATCCAAATTTGAAGATGATCATACATACAACTCATATCCCTCTTGAATACAAAATTATACTCTTGCAATATATTTTCAAACCATATACTACAAAATATCATTATTCAATAAAGTGCTAGATATTGCGGAGTTATCGTCGTCATTCTCATGGTCGTATCCTAAAGAGTGATAATCCCGGATTATCTTGGTGGTGATTCCAAGTCCTGCACGATAGAAACAGAATATGCTTCAGGATAGTGCTTTCACACGATTCGGGTATTATTGTTAACTCTATTTCAATTTACTATTTTAATTAAGTGCTTAACTATCAGAATATCTAAAAATTTACCCCAGCACATTGTTGCTGAATAACAACCCCTTTCTTGAAGCACTCTTCAGGTATCTCAGAATCTGATAAACTGCATCCATATGGCCCTTTCTTGGATCATGCGTGTAGTGGCTCACCACGCTTACTGTGAATGAGATATCAAGACGAGTGTGTCTCGGATAAATCAGCCGACCTACTAACCTCTGATATCTCTCCCGATCAATAGGCTCTTCAGCATCTGCACTTAACTTGTGCCTCTGATTAATTGGAGTAACTGTAGGCCTACATCTCAGCATGCATGTTTCTGTGAGCAAATATAGCACATACTTCCTCTGAGATAGAACAATCCCCTCTACTCAAATGACAAATGAGATAAAACAATGACAAATGAGGTTGTTAAGCACAAGAATTAATGCAAATGACGTTGCTAATCACAAGAACAATGACAAATGAGGTTGCTAAGCACATGAACTAATGCGAATGATGTTGATAATCACAAGAACAATAACAAATGATATTGCTAAGTACAAAACAACTAGAAATGAAATTGCCGAGCACAGGAACAAAGGCAAATAATGTTACTATGCACAAGAATAAGGGCAAATGATGTTATTAATTACAAGAACAATCACAAGTGAGATTGCTAAATGTAACAACAAGGGCAAATGAGCTTTCTTTGCACCAGAACATTAGCAAATGCGATTGCTAAGCACAAGAACAAGGGCAAACGAGGTTGATAAATACAAGAACAACAACAAATGAAGTTGCTAAGCATTAGAACATTGACAAATGAGGTTGTTAAGCACAAGAACTAATGCAAATGACGTTGCTTAGCACAAGAACAAGTGTAAATTAGGTTACTAAGCACAGGAACAAGGGCAAATGAGGTTGTCAAGCACATGAAGTAATACAAATGATGTTGATCATCGTAATAACAATAACAAATGAAGTTTTTAGGCACAAGAACAATGTCAAATGAGGTTCATAAGTACAAAAACAAATGCTAAAAAGGATGATAAGCACAAAATCAAGTGCAAATGATGTTCTTAAGCACAAGAACAACTGCAAATGAGATTGCTAATGAGCTTTCTTTGCACAAGAACAAGGGCAAATGAGTTTTCTTTGCACAAGAACATTAGGAAATGCGTTTGCTAAACACAAGAACTAGAGCAAAAGTGGTTGATAAGCACAAGAACAACAAATAATTGATCTTGCTAAACATAAAAATAGTGACAAATGAGATTGTTAAGCATAAGAACTAATGCAAATGATGTTTCTAATCACAAGAACAAGGGCAAATGAGGTTGCCAAGCACATGAACTAATGTGAATAATGTTGAATCACAAGAACAATGACAAATAAGGTTGTTAAGCACAATAACTAATGATAATGATGTTGCTAATCACTAGAAGAAGGGCAAATTAGGTTGCTAAGCACATGAAGTAAGGCAAATGATGTTGCTAATCAAAAGAACAAGGGCAAATAATGTTCCTAAGCACAAGAACAAGGGTAAATGAGGTTGTTAAGTCTAAGAACAAATGCAAATGATATTGTTTAGCACAAAAACAACTAGAAATGAAGTTGCTAAGCATAAGAACGAAAGCAAATGAGGTTCCTATGCACAAGAACAATGAAAAATGATGTTGTTAAGTACTAGAACAACTACAAATGAGTTTGTTAAGCACAAAAACAATGGCAAATGAGCTTTCTTTGCACAAAAATATTAGCAAATGCGCTTACTAAGGATAAGAAGGAGGGCAAACGAGGTTGATAACCACAAGAACAACAACAAATAAGGTTGCTAAGCATAAAAATTGACAAATAAGGTTGTTAAGCACAAGAATTAGCACAATAACAAGTGCAAATTGGGTTGCTAAGCACAAAAACAAGAGCAAATGATGTTACTAAGCACATGAACAAGGGTAAATGAGGTTCCTATGCACAACAAAAAGGGAAATTGATATTGTTAAGTAAAAAAACAACCACAAATCAGGTTGCTAAGTGCCACAACAAGGGCAAATGAGATTTAGTTGCAAATAAGGGCAAAAGAGGTTAAGAAGTATATGAACGACGACAATTGAGGTTGTTAAGTACATGAACAATGGCAAATGAGGTTCCTAAGCACAATAACAAATGCAAATGAGGTTCATAATCACAAGCTCAAGGGCAAAAGAGGTTGTTAAGCACACGAATAACGCCAATTAAGGTTGTTAAGCACACAAATAAGAGCAAATAAGGTTCATAAGCACAAGAACAAATGCAAATGAGGTTCATAAGCAAGAGATCAAGGGCAAAAGAGATTGTTCAGCACACGAACAACGCCAATTAAGATTGTTAAGCACACAAACAAGGGCAAATGAGGTTCCTAAGCACAAGAAAAAATGAAATGAGATTCATAAGCACAAGATCAACGGCAAATTATGTTGCAAAGTGCAAGAACATCGACAAATGAGGTTGTTAACAACAAGAACAAGTGTAAATGATATTGCTAAGCACAAGAACAAAGGAAAAAGAGGTTAAGAATCATATGAACAACGACAATTGAGGTTGTTAAGCACACAAACATGAGCAAATGAGGTTCCTAAGCATAAGAACAAATGCAAATGAGGTTCATAAGCACAAGATCAATGCCAAAAGAGGTTGTAAAGCACACCAACAACGCCAATTGAGGTGGTTAAGCACACAAACAAGGGCAAATGACGTTCCTAAGCACAAGAACAAATGCAAATGAGCTTTATAAGTACAAGATCAAGGACAAATTATGCTGCAAAGCACAACAACAAGTTTAAAAGAGGTTGTTAAGCACAAGATCAAGTTTAAATGATGTTGCTAAGCGCATGAACAAAGACAAAAGAGGTTAAGAAGCATACGAATGACGATAATTGAGGTTGTTAAGCACACGAACAAGGCCAAATGAGGTTCCCAAGCACAAGAACAAATGCAAATGAGGTTCATAAGCACAAGATCAAGGGCAAAAGAGGTTGTTAAGCACATGAACAATGCCAATTGAGGTTGTTAAGCACACAAACAAGGGCCAATGAAGTTCCTATGCATAAAAACAAATGTAAATAAGATTCATAAGCATAAGATCAAGGGTAAAAGAGGTTGTTCAGCACACAAACAACGCAAATTAAGGTTGTTAAGCGCACAAACAGAGCAAATGAGGTTCCTAAGCACAAGAACAAAGGCAAATGAGGTTCATAAGCAAAAGATCAAGGGCAAAAGTGCTTCTTAAACACACGAACAACGCCAATTGAGGTTGTTAAGCACAAGAACAAGTGTAAATGATGTTGCTAAGCACAAGAAGAAGGGCAAAAAGGTTAAGAAACATATGAACAACGACAATTGGGGTTGTTAAGCACACGAACATGAGCAAATGAGCTTCCAAATCACAAGAACAAATGCATATGAGGTTCATAAGCACAAGATCAAGGCCAAAAGAGGTTAAGCACACCAACAACGCCAATTAAGGTTGTTAAGTACACAAACAAGGGCTAATGAGGTTCCTAAGCACAAGAACAAATGCAATTGAGCTTCATAAGCACAAGATCAATGGCAAATTTTGTTGCAAAGCACAAGAACAATGACAAATGAGATTGTTAAGCACAAGATGATGTTTAAATGATTTTGCTAAGCAATTGAACAAGGGCAAAAGAGGTTAAGAAGCATATGAACGACGATAATTGGGGTTGTTAAGCACACGGACAAGTGCAAATGTGGTTCCTAAGCACAAGAACAAATGCAAATGAGGTTCATAAGCACAAGATCAATGGCAAAAGAGGTTGTTAAGTACACGAACAATGTCAATTGAGGTTGTTAAGCACACAAACAAAGGCAAATGAAGTTCCTATGCATAAGAACAAATGTAAATACGATTCGTAAGCACAAGATCAAGGGCAAATTATGCTCCAAAGCGCAAGAACAATGACAAATGAGGTTGTTAACCATAAGAACAAGTGTAAATAATGTTGCTAAGCACAAGAACAAGGGCAAAGGAGGTTAAGAAGCATATGAACGACGACAATTGAGGTTGTTAAGCACACGAACAAGGGCAAATGAGGTTCTTAAGCACAAGAAGAAATGCAAATGAGGTTCATAAGCACAAGATCAATGCCAAAAGAGGTTGTTAAGCACACGAACAACGCCTATTGAGGTTGTTTAGCACACAAAGAAGAGCAAATGAGGTTCCTAAGCACAAGAACAAATGCAAATAACCTTCATAAGCACAAGATCAAGGGCAAATTATGTTGCAAAGCACAAACGACAAATGAGGTTGTTAAGCATAAGATTAAGTTTAAATGATGTTGCTAAGCACAAGAACAAAGGGAAAAAGAGATTAAGAAGCATATGAACGACGACAATTGAGGTTGTTAAGCACAGAAACAAGGGCAAATGAGGTTACTAAGCACAATAACAAATGCAAATGAGGTTCATAAGCACAAGATTAAAGGCAAAAGAGCTCCACAAGTAGAAGATCAAGGAAAAAGAGTTTGTTCAGCACACAAACAACGCCAATTAAGGTTGTTTAGCACACAAACAGGAGCAATGAGGTTCCTAAGCACAAGAACAAATCCAAATGAGGTTCATAAGCAATAGATCAAGGGCAAATTATGTCACATAGCGCAAGAACAATGACAAATGAGATTGTTAATCATAAGAACAAGTGTAAATGATGTTGCTAAGTACAAGAACAAGGGAAAAGATGGTTAACAAGCATATCAACAACGACAATTGAGATTGTTAAGTACACGAATAAGGGCAAATGAGATTCCTAAGCACAAGAAGAAATGCAAATGACGTTCATAAGCACAAGATCAAGGCCAAAAGAGGTTGTTAAGCACACGAAGAACGCCAATTGTGGTTGTTAAGCACATAAACAAGGGCAAATGAGGTTCCTAAACACAAGAACAAATGCAAATGAGGTTCATAAGCACAAGATCAAGGGCAAATTATGTTGCAAAGCACAAAAACAACGACAAATAAGGTTGTTAAGCACAAGATCATAATTAAATGATGTTGCTAAGCACAAGAACAAAGGCAAAAGAGGTTAAGAAGCATACGAACGAAGACAATTGAGGTTGTTAAGCACAGGAACAAGGGCAAAGTTTGGTTCCTAAGCACAATAACAAATGCAAATGATGTTCATAAGCACAAGATTAAGGGCAAGAGAGGTTATTAATCAGACGACTAATGCCAATTAAGGTTGTTAAGCACACAAACAACGGCAAATGAAGTTCCTAAGCACAAGAACAAATGTAAATAAGATTCATATGCACAAGATCAAGGGCAAATTATGTTACATAGCACAAGAATAATGACAAATGAGGTTGTTAATCATAAGAACAAGTGTAAATGATGTTGGTAAACACAAGAACAAAGGCAACGGAGGTAAAGAAACATATCAACAACGACAATTGAGGTTGTTAAGCACATGAACAAGGGCAAATGAGATTCCTAAGCACAAGAAGTAATGCAAATGACGTTCATAGGCACAAGATCAAGGCCAAAAGAGGTTGTTCAGCACACGAACAACGCCAATTGAGGTTGTTAAGCACACAAAAATGGAAAATTAGGTTCCTAAGCACAATAACAAATGCAAATGAGCTTCATAAGCACAAGACCTAGGGCAAATTATGTTGCAAAGCACAAGAACAACGACAAATGAGGTTGTTAAACACAAGATCAAGTTTAAATGATGTTGCTAAGCACATGAACAAGGGCAAAAAAGGTTATGAACCATATGAACGGCGACAATTGAGGTTGTTAAGCGTAGGAACAAGAGCAAATGAGGTTCATAAGCATAAGAAGAAATGCATGTGAGGTTCATAAGCACAAGATCGAGGCCAAAAGAGGTTGTTAAGTACACGAACAACGCCAATTGAGGTTGTTAAGCGCACAAACAACAGAAAATGAAGTTCCTAAGTACAAGAACAAATGTAAATAAGATCATAAGTACAAGATCAAGGGCAAATTATGTTACATAATGCAAGAACAATGACAAATGAGTTTGTTAAGCATAAAAACAAGTGTAAATGATGTTGCTAAGCACAATCACAAGGGCAAAAGAGGTTAAGAAGCATATCAACAATGACAATTGAGGTTGTTAAGCACAAGAACAAGGGCAAATGAGGTTCCTAAGCACAAGAAGAAATACAAATGACGTTCATAAGCACAAGATCAAGGCCAAAAGAGGTTGTTAAGCACACGAACAACGCCAATTGAGGTTGTTAAGCACACAAACAAGGGCAAATGAGGTTCCTAAACACAAGAACAAATGCAAATGAGGTTCATAAGCACAAGATCAAGGGAAAATTATGTTGCAAAGCACAAAAACAACGACAAATAAGGTTGTTAAGCACAAGATCATAATTAAATGATGTTGCTAAGCACAAGAACAAAGGCAAAAGAGGTTAAGAAGCATACGAACGAAGACAATTGAGGTTGTTAAGCACAGGAACAAGGGCAAAGTTTGGTTCCTAAGCACAATAACAAATGCAAATGATGTTCATAAGCACAAGATCATGGAAAAAGAGGTTCACAAGTAGAAGATCAAGGAAAAAGAGTTTGCTCAGCACACAAACAATGCCAATTAAGGATGTTTAGCACACAAACAAGAGCAAATGAGGTTCCTAAGCACAAGAACAAATGCAAATGAGGTTCATAAGCAAAAGATCAAGGGCAAAAGAGATTGTTCAGCACACGAACAACGCCAATTGAGATTGTTAAGCACACAAAAAAGTGCAAATGAGGTTCCTAAGCAGAAGAACAAATGCAAATGAGCTTCATAAGCACAAGATCTAGGGCAAATTATGTTGCAAAGCACAAGAACAACTACAAATGAGGTTGTTAAGCACAAGATTAAGTTTAAATGATGTTGCTAAGCACATGAACAAAGACAAAAAAGGTTAAGAACCATGTGAACGACGACAATTGAGGTTGTTAAGCACAGGAACAATGGCAAATGAGGTTCCTAAGCACAATGACAAATGCAAATGAGGTTCATAAGCACAAGATCAAGGGCAAAAGAGGTTGTTAAGCACACGAACAACGCCAATTGAGGTTGTTAAGCACACAACAAGGGCAAATGAAGTTTCTAAGCATAAGAACAAATGTAAATAAGATTCATAAGCACAAGATCAAGGGCAAATTATGTTACATAGTGCAAGAACAATGACAAATGAGGTTGTTAAGCATAAGAACAAGTATAAATGATGTTGCTAAGCACAAGAACAAGGGCAAAGGAGATTAAGAAGAATATCAACAACTACAATTGAGGTTGTTAAGCACACGAACAAGGACAAATGAGGTTCCTAAGCACAAAAAGAAATGCAAATGACGTTTATAAACAGAAGATCAAGACCAAAAGAGGTTGTTAAGTACACGAACAACGCCTATTGAGGTTGTTAAGCACACAAACAAGGGCAAATGAGGTTCCTAAGCACAAGAACAAATGCAAATGAGCTTCATAAGCACAATATCAAAGCCAAATTATGTTGCAAAGCACAAGAACAATGACAAATGAGGTGGTTAAGCACAAGACCATGTTTAAATGATGTTGCTAAGCGCAAGAACAAGGGAAAAAGATGTTAAGAAGCATATGAACAACGACAATTGAGGTTGTTAAGCACAGGAACAAAGGGAAATGAGGTTCCTAAGCACAATAACAAATGCAAATGAGGTTCACAAGTACATGATTAAAGGGAAACGAGGTTCATAAGTACAAGATCAACGGAAAAGAGGTTGTTCAACACACAAAAAACGCCAATTAAGGTTGTTAAGCACACAAACAAGAGCAAATGAGGTTCCTAAGCACAAGAACAAATGCAAATGAGGTTCATAAGCAAAAGATCAAGGGCAAATTATGTTGCAAAACGCAAGAACATCGACAAATAAGGTTGTTAAGCACAAGAACAAGTGTAAATGATATTGGTAAGCACAAGAACAAAGGCAAAAGAGGTTAAAAGTCATATGAACAACGACAATTGAGGTTGTTAAGCACACGAACATGAGCAAATGAGCTTCATAAGCACAAGAACAAATGCAAATGAGGTTCATCAACAAAAAATCATGGGTAAAAGAAATTGTCAAGCACACGAACAACGCCAATTGAGGTTGTTAAGCGCAAGAATAACGACAAAGGAGGTTGTTAAGAATAAGAACAAGTGTAAATTATGTCGCTAAGCACAGGAACATGGGCAAAAGAGGTTAAGAAACGTATGAACAACAATAATTGAGTTTGTTAAGCACACGAACAAGGGCAATTAAGGTTCCTAAGAACAAGAAGAAATGCAAATTAGGTTCATAAGCACAAGATCAAGACAAAAAGAGGTTGTTAAGCACACGAACAATGCCAATTGAGTTTCCTAAGCACACAAACAATGGCAAATGAGGTTCCTAAGCACAAGAACAAATGCAAATGAACTTCATAAGCACAAGATCAAGGGCAAATTATGTTGCAAAGCACAAGAACAACGACAAAAGAGGTTGTTAAGCACAAGATCAAGTTTAAATGATGTTCCTAAGCACAATAACAAGGGCAAAAGAAGTTAAGAAGCACATGAACGACGACAATTGAGGATGTTAAGCACATGAACAAGGGCAAAGTTTGGTTCCTAAGCACAATAACAAATACAAATGAGTTTCATAAGCACAAGATCAAGGACAACAGAGGTTGTTAAGCACACGAACAATGCAAATTGAGGTTGTCAAGCACACGAACAAGGGCAAATGAAATTCCTAAGCACAAGAACAAATGTAAATAATATTCATAAGCACAATATCAAGGCAAATTATGTTGCAAAGCGCAAGAACGACGATAATTGAGGTTGTTAAGCACACGAACAAGGGCAAATGAGGTTGCTAAGAACAAGAAGAAATGCAAATGAGGATCGTAAGCACAAGATCAAGACCAAAAGAGGTTGTTAAGCACACGAACAATGCCAATTGAGGTTGTTAAACACACAAGCAAGGGAAAATGAGGATCCTAAGCACAAGAACAAATGCAAACGAGCTTCATAAGCACAAGATAAAGGGCAAATTATGTTGCAAATCACAAGAACAACGACAAATGAGGTTGTCAAGCACATGACCAAGTTTAAATGATGTTGCTAAGCACAAGAACAATTGCAAAAGAGGTTAAGAAGCACATGAACGACGACAATTGAGGTTGTTAAGAGCAAGAACAAGGGTAAATGAGGTTACTAGGCGCAATAGCAAATTCAAATGAGGTTTATAAGAACAAGTTCAAGGGCAAAAGAGGTTGTTTAGCACACGAAGAACACCAATTAAGGTTGTTAAGCACACAAACAACAGCAAATGAGGTTCCTAAGCACAACAACAAATGCAAATGAGGTTCATAAGCAAAAGATCAAGGGCAAAAGAGATTGTTAAGCACACGAACAACGCCAATAGAGATTGTTAAGCACACGAACAAGGAAAAATGAGTTTCCTAAGTACAAGAACAAATATAAATGAGATTCATTAGCAAAAAATTAAGGACAAATTATGTTGCAAAGCACAAGAACAACGACAAATGAGGTTGATAAGCACAAGATCAAGCTTAAATCATGTTGCTAAGCACAAGAACAAGGGCAAAAGAGGTTAAGAAGTATATGAACTACGACAATTGACGTTTTCAAGCACACAAACAAGGGCAAATGAGGTTCCTAAGCACAAGAACAAATGCAAATGAGCTTCATAAGCACAAGATCAAGGGCAAATTATGTTGCATAGCACAAGAACAACTACAAATGAGGTTGTCAAGCACAAGATCAAGTTTAAATGATATTGCCAAGCATAAGAACAAGGGCAAAAGAGGTTAAGAAGCATATGAACAACGACAATTGAGGTTGTTAAGTACTGGAACAAGGGCAAATGAGATTCCTTAGCAGAATAACAAATGCAAATGATGTTCATAAGCACAAGATCAAGGGCAAAAGAGGTTCTTCAGCAGACGAACAACGCCAATTAAGGTTGTTAAGCACAAAAACAAGAATAAATGAGGTTCCTAAGCACAAGAACAAATGCAAATGGGGTTCATAAGCACAAGATCAAGGCCAAAATAGGTTGTTAAGCACACGAACAACGCCAATTGAGGTTGTTAAGCACACAAACAAGGGCAAATGAACTTCCTAAGCACAAGAACAAATGCAGATGAGCTTCATAAGCACAAGATCTAGGGCAAATTATGTTGCAAAGCACAAGAACAACGACAAATGAGGTTGTTAAGCACAAGATCAAGTTTAAATGATGTTGCTAAGTACAAGAAAAAGGGCAAAAGATGTTAAGAAGCATATGAAAGACGACAATTGAGGTTGTTAAGCACAGGAACAAGGGCAGAGTTTGGTTCCTAGGCACAAGATCAACGGCAAAAGAGGTTGTTTTAAGCACACGAACAATGCCAATTAAGGTTTTTAAGCACACAAACAAGGACAAATGAAGATCCCTAGCACAAGAACAAATATAAATAAGATTCATAAGCATAAGATCAAGGGCAAATTATGTTGCAAATAGCAAGAACAATGACAAATGAGGTTGTTAGGCATAAGAACAACTGTAAATGATGTTGCTAAGCACAAGAAAAAGGGCAAAGGAGGTTAAGAAGCATATGAACAACGCCAATTGAGGTTAAGCACACGAACAAGGGCAAATGAGGTTCCTAAGCACAAGAAGAAATGCAAATGAGATTCATAAGCACAAGATCAAGGCCAAAAGAGATTGTTAAGCACACGAACAATGCCAATTGAGGTTGTTAGGCACACAAGCAAGGGCAAATGAGGTTCCTAAGCACAAGAACATATGCAAATGAGGTTTACAAGTACAATATCAATGGAAAATTATGTTGCAACGCGCAAGAATATCGACAAATAAGGTTGTTAAGCATAAGAACAAGTGTTATTGATAAGCACAAGAACAAAGGCAAAATAGGTTAAAAATTCTATGCACAACGATAATTGAGGTTGTTAAGCACACGAACATGAGCAAATGAGCGTCATATGCACAAGGCCAAATGCAAATAAGGTTCATAAGCACAAGATCAAGGGCAAAAGAGGTTGTTCAGCACACAATCAATGCCAATTGGGATTGTTAAGCACACAAACAATGGCAAATGAGGTACCTAAGCACAAGAACACATGCAAATGAGGTTCATAAGCACAAGATCAAGGCCAAAAGAGGTTGTTAAGCACACAGACAATGCCAATTCAGATTGTTAAGCACACAAACAACGGCAAATGAGGTTCCTAAGCACAAGAACAAATGCAAATGAGCTTCATAAGCACAAGATCATGGGCAAATTATGTTGCAAAGCACAAGAACAACGACAAATGATGTTGTTAAGCACAAGAACAAGTAAAAATTAATAAATTAATAATAATAATAATAATAATAATAATAATAATAATAATAACAACAACAACAACAATAACAATAACTATAATAGTAATAGTAATAATGGTACCAATAATAATTGTAATAATACTAATAATAATACTAACTTTATCATGCCTACACTATAGAATGTATGGGCCAAAGTCCTAGACTCTACATTCTTGACCCCAATTCTCTAGTCTTATGACCTAATGTATGTAATACTACCCCTAAACAACCCCTAGGCAATATTTCCTAAGTCATAGTTTTGGTACGTGAATTGCTGACTTTCACGTGCTCATGTCCGAAACCAACTCTCCGGATACATTCCATTCCTTCAAGTCCCTTTAACTGCTTCATCTCATGTCAATCTTGGCTGACCTCTGCCTCTCTTTGTATTTTTTATACGACGTACAATTTCAGTATGCACCAATGTCTTGGGAAGCCTCCGTTAGAGATGCTCAAATCATCTCAAGCGGTGTTGAACGAGCTTCTCTTCAATCCGTGCTACCCATGGCCGAATATGTCCATTGAGGCTACTATATATTTTTTTGATAGGATGCAGAGTTCAATAAATAAAATCAGGATATGCCAACCTCCAATTCTTTCGTTATTATGACGGTACATTTTCATTTTTTTTATCACTTAAGAGTGTTTTTGTTATTCTTTTTGCTTTTGTGGCCATATTAATTAATATGTAACTCTGGCTCCTAAATAGTGCTTAATTTTTTTCTTTTTAAATTAATAAAAGTGTACATCTCATAGACCAAACTTTCACAAATGTCATGTTTATATTTCCCTCTTACATACACCTGGTACACAGAGTGTGCAACATTGCATATTGTTAACATGTTTTTCCCTCATCTTTTGTAACACAGAGTCTTAAGTTCTTGTTGTGCAGTTGATAACAATAGCTCAGAATTACATGACCTAGTCACTGATGTCAGCAACATGGCCAACTCAAATAATGCTTCTAACAACATCACTTACTCCTCAGACGTTGAGATCTTCGACTCTTTTGACTTCTATCTCAGCGGGTCCGATGCAGCTCTCAATTTTAACAGCACCATAGGCTTTTCAGATAATACAATCTCAACTAACTCGTACCAGTGGAACCACCACGGGGACATTACCATGTTTCTCAACATGGATGAGATGGACAAGCACTTCTCTTCCCAAAGCTATGCTGACTTGAACGCCTTGTACCAATCTAATCAGAATACCAATATTAACTTGAACTTGGATGAGTTGAACAATCAATTTGCTGTCAGCGAGAATGCCGAGAATGTTGAAATTGGGCAAGTCTTGGAAAACACAAGTGACAGCTTGTCCCTTCCAATTGTAATTGTAGATGAAAATGAACTTCAAATTTATGAATGTTTCAACGACTTGTTAGATATAGAAGACTTGTCTCATATGTTGGAGGAGAACAATTCAGTTTTGAAGAGACAAGAAAACAAGCGAAATACCCTCGTGCTTGATATGGATGGTAAGTTAACGACGCATTTGTAATAATTTACCGCATTCATGATATACTTTTTAGGAAGCTTAAAGATTCATGCATGCTTCATTTTAATATGCCTCATCTAAAGACGAGAAGAACAATAAGAAGTTCACATTCAAGTTCCAGAACTATTATTAGTATTTTTTCATTTATATAAATGTTTCATGTTCATCTGAGGAAAACTGTAAACCCCGAGCCCCCTCTTTTTCAAAGTAAATAAATAGATAAGAAATGAAAATGGAATCAAACAACCATTATTGCATCCATTTGCTTACTATTTTTGCTCAAGTTTTTTTTTTCTCCGGAATAAGTTAAATTTATCGGTATCAGAGTTTGTTTGATATATGTTTACATTGATGTTAATTGTACAGAAACGCTCATTCACACAGTGCAAACAAAATATGATGACGCCAACTTCTTCATCAATATCTGTAACACTCAGTGGTCGGTCATGGAGCGGCCCCATCTCCATTACTTCCTTGGGGAGGTTGCAAAGATGTTTGAGATTGTTATTTTTACAGCCGGTCAGAGAGCTTACGCCTCGCAGATCCTCGACAAGTTGGATCCATATGGAATATTGTTTTCAAGGAGATTTTATCGAGATTCGTGCATTAATATGAAGAAGGGTCATGTTAAGGATTTGACCATTCTAGGGGTCGATTTGGCAAGGGTTGCAATAATTGATAATTCTCCAAAGGTAAATAGTTTATATCTGATATTACGTTAAGTTTCGATATGTGCTGGTGTTTCCAATCTTGTCTTGTTTCAGTGTCGAACACTACTACAAGTGGGATCTTTATATTTTAATATAAAGATCCTATCTTCTATCGGTTTGAAGCATTTTTCATCAAAATTGAAAGTACAGAGGTATTGTGGTATGTTTGGAATTTAATTCAATCTTTATCCTATGTATAGTAAAAGAAGTTGCTAGAGAAAAGTGTCTAGTTTCTTCTTTTGGCTCAGAACTCTGCTAGAAGAATGTCAACTTCTTCTATTGGTTTGTCCTTTAGAACCGATAGAAGAAGTCTCACCTTAATTCTATCGGTTCTATTCTTAAAACCGATAGAAGAAGTTGACATTTTTCTAGCGGTTCACAGTTTTAAACCGAAAGAAGAAACTAGACACTCTTCTCTAGCAACTATTTTATTTGTATAATCAATAGAAATATACCAATTTGAACTCTAACTTAAACCAATTTTTTTGCAATTTTCACCAAGTTCTCCCACTCCTCACAAGCACTCTCCCTCTTCCTCGTATGGATCGTCTCTCGACTCATACAGCAGTATGTGTCCTTCCCAACTTCGACAACTAGCCCCATCTCGTATCACCTCTTCCCATATCTAATTCCTTCAAACTCTAGCCGCTTCTCTCAGATCTTATTCTCTCAAACCCTAGACGCTTCTCCCAGTTCTAATTCTCTCAAACCCTAGCCACTTCTCCCAAATTTGGTCTTTCAATAACTTGGTAAAGGTAGATCAATTTGAGCATTGGTTTATTATAACTTACAAGGTTTCTCTAATCAGTTTTGTCTTTTGAAATAGTGTGGTATTGCTGCTCGTTGGCATAATACAGGTATTTTTTTCTATTGAAATTAGTTTTATAACTTACCATAAATAATCAGAAACTTCAATTGCAGTTTTGAGGCCTTAAACAACATTTTTTTTTCAATTCTGATTGAGCCAGCTTCCCAATGCTAGGAACTTTAGCTTCAGGCAAAATCAATATCTTCTATTCACGAGCTTTCTGAATTGGTAAAGGACACTAAAATTGAAGTTTTTTACAAAAAAAGTTATGGTCACTCAAAATTTGATTTCTAGTTTTAGAATTTGTTGAAAACATTACCCTCTCTATGAGAGTTTTTTTATGCACATTACCACTCTTTTCTAACGGTTCTAAGTACAAAACTGCTTTAAATATCTACCTTCTTCTAGCAGTTCTAGTACAGAATCGCTAGAAAAAGTGCCTCCTCCACTAGCTATTTAAAAATACATGTTCTAGCGTGTTCATAATTAACGGTAGAAATATTAGTCCAAACACCGATAACATGATCTCCTATTAATATGTTCTTGGAGACCAACTTTTATATTTTCCAGAAACTTTTTACTATTTTTTTATATAGGTACAAAGTACTGCTTTTGGATAGTATAAAATTTTCTGAAAAACAGTAATTTTTTATATGTGATGTTGTTATAATTGTGATGCATGCTATCCCCTTTCCTATATCAGGAACCTTTTGTGTATTTTATATGATGGCAATTTATTAGGAGTTTAAGTTTGATGTAATTTTCCATGAGGTAAATCCTACTGATCTAACAGGTAGATAATAAAAGCACTAGGTGTGCCTAACGGACCGCGACTCAGAAGTGAGCAGGAATCCTGTGGCAACTATGGATTGTGACTGACATCTGGGCCCACCTATCTTTATTTTTTCGGAATCTGTTTTATAATTTTGAGTTTCTGGTCAGTGCTTCAGTATTGATTTATTTTAAATGTGGTTTGTTAACTACTTCATTAACATGTTTAATAATTTTATATTTAATATTATTAAGTCAACTTATTTTATCATTACCAAATATCATACTAACATGTCAAAATAATTTAATATCTATTTAGCTTGAACTTCACCTGCCAAGGACATAGAATTGAATTTTCTTTAGTCAATGCTTCTAATTGGCTTCTTCTACTTTACATCTAGCACTTTAATTAGCTGATCTCTCACTTTCTTGTCGAAAGCTCAGTAAACAAAAGACATACAAACATCTTCTCTTTTCATACTCGCTCTATCAAAATGGCTTCCCTTAACCTCTCTTTCCTTTTCTCTCTTCTAATCACCTGTTTTCTCTCAACTAAACCAAGCAGTAGTTCCTCTCTCTACCCCACACAAGCACTACCAACAAAATCAGGTTACTTGCCAGTAACTCTGCCCCCATCCTCTCCCATCTCTTCCTCTCTTTTCTATGCTTTCTATGAAGCCCAACAACCCATTTCATCTCTGGCTACCACACCTCTCCTTCTATGGCTGCAAGGTGGGCCCGGGTGTTCATCCATGACTGGAAATTTGTTCGGGCTTGGACCATGGCTTCTTTCTTCGAATTCCTCTTACCCTGTAAGATCTTCGTAAGAAATTCTAAATTTTAGTACAATTATTTTGAATTAGAATACTATTGCTTAGTTCTTTTGTTTTGTTCTTTTTTATAAAAATAAAATTGACCATTTCAGTATGTATATTATAAACTCCATACCAGTAAATTAGTAATCTGATCCTGACATTAGATTTGTCACTATTTACCACTGTCCCTACATAGGTCATTACTATAATGTTTTATTGGATAATTATATAAAAAAATGAATTTATGAATAGACCCTTTAATTAAATTTTCCATGACATCACATCACCTAATTAACCCATCCTTCTTAAAATTGGACACTATGTAACCATGAAAAATATATTACTCATTTCACAAATCAATGTAATTTTTGTCTCAAGCCTATTTATCTCCTTAATCACAGTCTCTCTACCCGAATCCATTTTCATGGAACCGTCGATTTGGCCTGCTCTTTATTGACAACCCAATAGGTGCAGGCTTCAGTGTTGCTAAAAGCACCTCTGATATCCCTCATGACCAGTCAACAGTAGCATCTCATCTCTGGGCTGCTCTCCAATCCTTTATTGCTTCAGACACTTCCTTCCATTCCCGGCCGTTTTATATAACCGGCGAGAGCTATGCCAGAAAGTATGTTCCCTCCATTGGTTACTATATACTAAAACAAAATGCAATTGTACCAAAGAGTTTAAGAATCAATTTGAAGGGGGTTGCAATAGGCAACGGGTTAACGCACCCGGTTGTACAAGTTGCTACCCATGCCGATTCAGTGTACTTCACCGGCCTTATCAATGCAAAACAAAAGGTTATCTTGGAAATTCTACAAGCTGAGGCTGTCAAGTTAACACTTGCCAAGAAGTGGAGTGAGGCATCGGATGCGCGGGTAACCATTTTGAACTATTTACAAAATGTCACAGGGCTCGCCAAGCTTTATGACATGACGAAGGCAAAGCCGTACCAAAAAGAGGTTTTGTCAGTATTTCTAAACAAGCAAGAAGTACAAGAGGCTTTAGGTGTAACCGAAAAAATACGTTGGGACGAGTGTAGTAAAAAGGTTTCCAAAGCATTTCACGCCGACATAATGAAGAGCACAAAGTACATGGTGGAGGAACTGGTGAGGAAAACTAGGGTTCTTCTTTACCAAGGGATATATGATTTGAGAGATGGCGTGGTCTCAACCGAGGCTTGGATGAGCAAGATGAACTGGGATGGAAGGCTGAAAGAAAGGTCTGGAAGGTTGATGGGGAGCTTTTCGGTTACGTGCAGCGATTTATGAATCTGAGTCATGTTGTTATTTCCGGTGCCGGGCATCTCGTGCCGGCCGACAGAGGATCAAGTGCTCAGGCAATGATAGAGGATTGGGTTATGCAGAAAGGGTTGTTTGGTTCTTCAGAGGAGAAAACAGTTAAAATAAAATCGGTTAGATGATTGTAAGATATGAATAAATTAAATTGCTTCAAGGAATATATGGAAGCACATGGATTAGCTTCGGAAATTACAATTAATTTAGGGGTGTTTGTGTAATAACTTTTCTGGAGAACTGGTTAGCAATGATTTGAGAGTCAATAATTAATGTTTGCCTGTATCTTTATATCATAATTTTTTTTTTCTGTAGAGCTAAGGGCAATATTATGATAATTTAATTATCTTACTTTGGTATCTTGATACAAGTCAAGATATCATGTAATTCAGTAATTAATCAACTTAACATTGGACGAACAGTTATTGTGATTAAGCCAAGGTGTATATATTATATACTACATAATTCCAATAATTTAGCCATTTTTGTGAGACACCATCTTAGCAAATTTGCAGAAAGCAAACTGAATTTAATCGGGTCTTTATATTTTGAAATCTTTGGTGATTGTGTAATAGATCAATTACAACAAGAACTGGCTTAATTATATGAGAGTTTGGAAATTTCGTTCAGGTTCGTCTTCCAACTCTACTTGCGTAAAGTGTGAACTCTATATCTCCATTCTATATTAAGCACTTTGGAGTTCCTATTCTGCAATGGCTGTGATTGATTAATTTAAATTCGGATTGAATCTGAACCCTGTAATCAAATAATCTGTCTCCTTTTGATTGAATGTATTTATTTTTGGTGTAAAAGTTTAAAATTAGTTAAATCTTTACTCGCCACACAAAAAGTCACACGATATCAATTAAAATTTCATAGACTGATCGGGTCGGAAGTTTTTTTCTTCTAATTGATGCGCCTCTCTCTGGCTCTTTTCTCCTTTCCAAGGCAACGAGGCGTTTTTGAAAAGTCTTTGTGTGAAGTTACCTCCGTCTGTGGCGGTGAAGTTACCGCCCTCCGACTCTGACGATGCGGGCCCGCATTGGCTGGTCGGGGGGGCTGCCTCAGTGCTCCTTGATACTTCTTTCTGCCTCGCCGACCCTGCTCTTGCTTTTAAGGTTTTATAGCATATACACCCCTTGAACATTGGTAAATTATATTATTTTAGTATGGAGCTCAGTACAGGCACAAGTATTGTAAAGCATATCTGTACCGAGTATGACTATCATAATTGCAAGAGCCAGGTTGGGTCTTGGGATCCATCTATGTTATTTGTAATGAAAAATCAATCTTGGGTAGACGTAAATATGTGTTTTCCATTGTCTATTGTATGAATGAAGGGAGGTGGCCAGTATGGAGCTCAAGTGACACGGGGACAGGATCTGACAGGAAAGGATTTTAGTGGTCAAATTCTCATTAAACAAGATTTTAAAACGGTTAGATTGCCAGATTCTTCTGTGCCATGTATTGGTGTTCTACCAGTCATTCTCTGTGTCAGCATTTTACTCATTTTACAAGGATTATAACTTAATCACCAAATAAATTGATCACATCCAGTGGAAACTTTGATGATGCCATTCTTACCGTGCTGTACCATTCAGGTTCTACATCAGTAAGAAATCGCTTGTTTGCTAACCCCCCCCTACTGGTACAAAGTCATAAGCAATTAAGCACGTTGATCCAATTTTTGTATTCTACTTCGCATATTTCATGCTATCTATAAAAATCTTGCGGACAAAAGACACTAAATTAAAGCACATTTCATTAATTTAATGCAGTCTATACTAAGACAAGCAAATTTCAAAGGGGCTAAATTACTTGGCGCAAGCTTCTTTGATGCTGATCTGACTGGTCTAACTCTGTTTTCCTTTTCTTCATTTGAGGGGCATACTGTTGTGTTAATTTCAAATTATACTGTTCTGCTTTATAGTGGACTTTCCTTTTTCTTTAATTAGCTGCTGATCTGTCTGATACGGACCTGAGAGGTGCTGATTTCTCCTTGGCTAATTTAACAAAGGTACTCCTGCAACCCTCCATCTCTCTCTCTCTCTCTCACACACACACACACACACACACAAACAATAGAGTTTTTTTGATAATTTTGTCTTCGCCTTTTATGTATCAGGCAAATTTGCAAAATGCAAATAAACCCTAAACCCTAAACCGATCACTGTCTCCAGCAAGATCAATCTTCACCTTTCTTCTCTTTATCACTGTTTCATAACTAGCAGTAAGTTTTTTTCCCCTTTATGTTAACCTTCCTTCTACGATTGTTCAAGTCTTTCTCCTTCCATGTTTCATGGATGATGCTTACAATTAAGAAAAACCCGAAATGTTTCCCATCTGATTTGTTCTAATTTGCCTTTTTCATGCTAAAATTATTGTTAAAACGTGACAAATTGAGCATGCTATATTTTAGTTGAGGATACAAGAACCAACAAAGACTGCAGTTCAGCAGGTTGTTTTATTTTTCTATAATAGAATCTACTTATTGTTTTGCACATATATTTTTCTCTTTCTAAAAACAGGAAGATGGCAAATATTTCTCTTGAAATTCTTATTGTGTCCTTCTGCAGTCCAATTGATCGGAATGGGATGTTGTTTTCATAGTAAAGGTATGTTTTCCTTCTTTTATTTTTACAAAAAGCTAGATTTATAATCTATTTGGATATTGTGTTAACACAGTTTTTCTTTAGTTAATTTTAGGCAAATGACTCTGAAATTTCTTCGTTGCATGAATACAATTGTATATCTAATGAATGTTGATTTTCTCTTTAGGTATGTCTGGCTATTTTGTTTGGTGATCTACACAATTTTCTTAATTGTCCATTATTAAAATATAAAATGTAATACATTTTGTCCTTGACATGTTAGCAGTAGAGGATGCTCTTTTATGTAGTAATAGCACATGCTAGGAGAAAGCTTTACATTTTGTACATTACACTTGATTTTAATTGTCAGATCAATCATATTTTAGTCTTAATTATTTGTTCATCAACTTTTTTTTTTCTCCCTTCGTGTCCCTCTCCAGCCGCACGATAACCTCTCCCGACCGCTGCCTTGCCGGCCTCCGACCATGCCGTTGCCTGACGGAGGGAACAATCAAGTTTGTTTGCCCAATACATTCCTTGCTTCTACTTTTGATTTGACACTTCTTCTCTTGTTTTGGAGAGTCCAGAGAGTGAGGACGCTACCTGCGACTCACATGGAAGCTCTTCAATAGAGGGGAGTTCTATTGGTGCTATTTACTGGAGGAGATGTGATACAGTGCAGAGGAGCCAATCCGTTTGATTTTCCATGGATCAGTAAGCTTTATAATTATCATTATTTTTTAAAGTTTATTTTTGCAAGTCACGCTAATTTCTCATGACTTATCTTTTTTCTCTTATATGTCATGTATAGATTATGGATATTAATGAAAATTCAATTTGTCCTTTGAACCTTGCAATCATCCACTTTCAGAAAGTGAAATCAGTAATTTGGGGCAAATTTGTCACATGAGTATAGTATTTTCCCCTTTTTCTCTTTTTTATTTCTCCATTTTTTTATTGCTTTTCTTTTGATTTATACTGGGTTTTTTTTTACTGGTTTTGTTTTGTTGGTTCTTAGTTTGTAGCTTATGAATTCCAATTTAATTAGTTGGTTACAGTGCGACTTCCTTTTATATACTTTAATTTCTCTGTTGTTTACACTGGTTTTTTTTTTCATATACTATAATTTTTCGTGACGTTCATTGCTCTATATTTCTGTTTTGTTTTATATATGGGATTTGTGGTAAGCCTTGGATTCCAGTTTGGTTGTTAAGCTCACGATTCCAATTTATATATACTGTAAACCTTTCTTTTATTTCACCATATTTTATTTATACATTTGCTATACCAGTTTATGTTTCTTATTTAGTTAATGTTTTTTTAGTTGTTTTAGGGCCTATTTATTTATGTCCTATTTTCTTTTAATTCGATTTACGACTTGGTAATTTTTGAAAAATCAAGCAAGCAATTCCTACTCTGAATGAAATTGAACCCGTTAACTATAGTTTGCTTATTTTTCTACCGGTCACCTTTATGTTGCTATACCAAGTTAGTATTGAATATCTCTGACCCTCCAAACACTGGTACCAGTCAGTACTAGCTTGTTTTGTTTAGTGGTACATAGTTCTATATATGTTCTCGTAAGTCAAAATTTTCCACAGACAAAATAGACCCTCCATTATACATTTATACTTGTACATAACATAATTCATTTCAAAGGTCTTGTCATAAAATAAATGAATAGTGCTGGTCTTATAGGAAATTAGGAAAATGATCGATGGAAAAGTTTAGAAGAACCTACATATTGAGTTCTATATATGTTATCTAAGTCAAAATTTCTCTATTGGGGTGATTACAAATTTTGGCACTGATAATGGAAAATACCAGTAGTCTAATTTTACATAGTTTACTAAATGAGTTAGAATAAGGGTAATTAATTTATTCTAACACTGATGGTGATATTTTGTGCATGTATTGTCATTTAATTTTGAATTTGGTGTCTCTCTTATCTCACTGTAAGATAGCAAGATTGAATCAAGGGAGAACAAACGGATCTACTCTTAGCGAACTTGTCGAACTCAGAAGTTGCTCCAGCTGCTTGTTTTTTTAGGTTAAAATTTTGTATTTTGTTCGCACCTTTTTGTTCTCTGATTTATTTTTCTATTATTTATTTTAAGAAAACTGTTCTTTTATTTATTGAGGGAAGAAAGGATCTGTACCTATGGATGGTAAAATCCCCCGTCTCATTTTGACATTTTTTTTTTATAATTCGATGAAACTAAGATGTTTTATTTTAAACTATTGTTTTTTCAATTGTTTTTTATTACTGGTTTCTTATGTTTATGTTATTTGGTATCATGTTATATGTCGATATTGAATTGTTGTTCGATATTTGATATTAGATTCAAATCGAGTTATTATGTATGTTATGAGAAAAGTAATTATTTAATATTAGATTCAAATCAAATTATTATTTGAAATCATTGGTACTTAAAAATACAGAATCATCACATCATCAAATTATTATTAGAGATCACGGTTCAAAGTAATTAAAAATTCAGAATCATATGAATTCTCTTGAAAGATCATGTTCCTTAATTTATGAATAACTATTATTTTCATTGGAATGTTTTTTTTTTCTTATAATGTCCCGTTGCATCGCACGGGCACGATACTAGTAATTTCGATAAATATAAATTTGAATTTTATACGTAATGAAAAGCTTCCTATTTGCCATGACATATAGTATAGACAAAATATAGTACTACAACTTTCGACAAACCAAAAAAAAAATGCTTATGTATCTTAGGTACACTTAAACAGAAGGCATATACAGTGAATTGCATAGCTTTTAACAAAAAAAAAAAAAAAAAAAAAGGTCAGGAGAGTTTTGTCTTCAATTCTTCATCACATCCTTTAGTTGGCCATGGCATGCAACAAATGAAAAGAAAATTCATTTAACAAAATTAGTTTATATAAAGAGAGAACTTGCATAGATGAAAATTAACATAACCTTGCTGTTAATGACAGGAGTTATCACATGCAACTGAGGGCAATTGTTCTTGTCATGACAATTGAGGTTGTTAAGCACACAAACAACGCCAATTGAGATTGTTAAGTACACAAGCAACGGCAAATGAGGTTCCTAAGCACAAGAACAAATGCAAATGAGCTTCATAAGCACAAGATTAAGGGCAAATTATGTTGCAAAGCACAAGAAACAACGACAAATGAGGTTTTTAAGCACAAAAACAAGTTTAAATGATGTTGCTGAGCACATGAATAAGATCAAAAGAGAAGTATATGAATGACGATAATTGAGGTTGTCAAGCACACGAACAAGGACAAATGAGGTTCGTAAGCACAAGAAGAAATGCAAATGGAGTTCATAAGAACAAGATCAAGGCCAAAATAGGTTGTTAAGCACACGAACCACGCCAATTGAGGTTGTTAAGCACACAAGCAATGGCAAATGAGGTTCCTAAGCACAAGAGCAAATGCAAATGAGCTTTGTAAGCACAAGATCAAGGGCAAATTATGTTGCAAAGCACAAGAACAATGACAAATAAGGTTGTTAAGCACAAGATCAAGTTTAAATGATGTTGCTAAGCACAAGAACAGAGGCAAGAGAGGATAAGAAACATATGAACGACGATAATTGAGGTTGTTAAGCATAGGAGGAAGGGCAAATGAGGTTCGTAAGCACAATAACAAATGCAAATAAGATTCATAACTACAAGATCAAGGGCAAAAGAGGTTGTTCTGCACACATCAATGCCAATTGGGATTGTTAAGCACACAAACAAGGGCAAATGAGGTTCCTAAGCACAAGAACACATGCAAATGAGGTTCATAAGCACAAGATCAAGGCCAAAAGAGGTTGTTAAGCACACAAACAATTCCAATTGAGGTTGTTAAGCACACAGACAAGGGCAAATGAGGTTCCTAAGCACAAGAACAAATGCAAATGAGGTTCATAAGCACAAGGTCAACGGCAAGTTATGTTGCAAAGCACAAGAACAATGACAAATGAGGTTGTTAAGAACAAGATTAAGTTTAAATGATGTTTCTAAGCACAAGAACAAGGACAAAAGAGGTTAAGAAGGATATGAACGATGATAATTGAGGTTGTTAAGCAAAGGAGCAAGGGCAAATGAGGTTCCTAAGCACAATAACAAATGCAAATGAGGTTCATAACTACAAGATCAAGGGCAAAAAAGATTGTTCGGCACACGAACAATGCCAATTCAAGTTGTTAAACACACAAACAAGAGCAAATGAGGTTCCTAAGTATAGGAACAAATGCAAATGAGGTTCATAAGCACAAGATCAAGGGAAAAAGAGGTTGTTCGGCACACGAACAACGCCAATTAAGATTGTTAAGCACACAAACAAGAGCAAATGAGGTTCCTAATCACAAGAACAAATGCAAATGAGTTTCATAAGCAAATGATTAAGGGCAAAAGAGATTGTTAAGCACACCAACAATGCCAATTGAGGTTGTTAGGCACACAAACATGGGCAAATGAGGTTCATAAGCACAAGATCAAGAGCAAATTATGTTGCAAAGCACAAGAACAACGACAAATGAGGTTGTTAAGCACAAGAACAAGTTTATATGATGTTGCTAAGCACATGAACAAGGGCAGAAGATGTTAACAAGTATATTAACGATGACAATTGAGGTTGTTAAGCACACAAACAAGGGCAAATGAGGTTCCTAAGCACAAAAAGAAATGCAAATGAGGTTTATAAGCACAGCATCAAGGCCAAAATGGGTTGTTAAGCACACGAACAACGCCAATTAAGGTTGTTAAGCACACAAACAAGGACAAATGAGGTTTCTAAGTACAAGAACACATGCAAATGAGGTTCATAAGCACAAGATCAAGGCCAAAAGAGGTTGTTAAGCACACAAACAATGCCAATTGAGATTGTTAAGCACACAAACAAGGGCAAATGAGGTTCCTAAACACAAGAACAAATGCAAATGATCTTCATAAGCACAAGATCAAGGGCAAATTATGTTGCAAAGCACAAGAACAACGACAAATAAGGTTGTTAAGCACAAGAACAAGTTTAAATGATGTTGCTCAGCTCATGAACAAGATCAAAAGATGTTAAGAAGGATATGAACGACGACAATTGAAGTTGTTAAGCACACGAACAAGAACAAATGAGGTTCGTAAGCACAAGATGAAATGCAAATGGGGTTCATAAGCACAAGATCAAGGGCAAAATTGGTTGTTAAGCACACGAACAACGCCAATTGAGGTTGTCAAGGACACAAACAAGGGCAAATGAACTTCCTATGCACAAGAACAAATGCAGATGAGCTTCATAAGCACAAGATCTAGGGCAAGTTATGTTGCAAAGCACAAGATCAACAACAAATGAGGTTGTTAAACACAAGATCAACTTTAAATGATGTTGCTAAGTACAAGAACAAGGGCAAAAGAGGTTAAGAAGTATATGAACGACGGCAATTGAGGTTGTTAAGCACAGGGACAAGGCCATAGTTTTGTTCCTAAGCACAATAACAAATGCAAGTGAGGTTCATAAGCACAAGATCAACGGCAAAAGAGGTAGTTAAGCACACGAACAATACCAATTAAGATTGTTAAGCATACAAACAAGGGCAAATGAAGTTCCTAAGCACAAGAACAAATGTAAATAAGATTCGTAAGCACAAGATCCAGGGCAAATTATATTGCAAAGAGCAAGAACAATGACAAATGAGGTTGTTAGGCATAAGAACAAGTGTAAATGATGTCGCTAAGCACATGAACAAGGGAAAATGAGGTTAAGCAGCATATGAACAAAGACAATTGAGGTTGTTAAGCACACGAACAAGGGCAAATGAGGTTCCTAAGCACAAGACAAAATGCAAATGAGATTCATAAACACAAAATCAAGGCCAAAAGAGGTTCTTAAGCACACGAACAACACCAATTGAGGTTGTTAAGCACACAAGCAAGGGCAAATGAGGTTCCTAAGCACAAGAACAAATGCAAATGAACTTCATAAGCACAAGATCAACGGCAAATTATGTTGCAAAGCCCAAGAACAATGGCAAATGAGGTTGTTAAGCACAAGATCAAGTTTAAATGATGTTGCTATGCACAAGGCCAAGGGCAAAAGAGGTTAAGAAGCATATGAACGACGATAATTGAGGTTGTGAAGAATAGGAGCAAGGGCAAATGAGGTTCCTAAGGACAATAACAAATGCAAATGAGGTTCATACCTACAAGATCAAGGGCAAAAAAAGTTGTTCAGCACACGAACAACGCCAATTAAAGTTGTTAACCACACAAAGAAGAGCAAATGAGGTTCCTAAGTACAGGAACAAATGCATATGAGGTTCATAGCAAAAGATCAAGGGCAAAAGATATTGTTAAGCACACAAACAAGGGGAAATGAGGTTCCTAAGCAACATAACACATGCAAATAAGGTTCATAAGCACAAGATCAAGGCCAAAAGAGGTTGTTAAGCACACAAACAACGCCAATTCAGATTGTTAAGCACACAAACAACGGCAAATGAGGTTCCTAAGCACAAAAACAAATGCAAATGAGCTTCATAAGCACAAGATCGAGGGCAAATTATGTTGCAAAGCACAAGAACAACGACAAATGAGGTTGTTAAGCACAAGAACAAGTTTAAATGATGTTGCTAAGCACATTAACAAGATCAAAAGAGGTTAAGAAGTATATAGATGACGACAATTGAGGTTGTTAAGCACACGAACAAGGGCAAATGAGGTTCGTAAGCACAAGATGAAATGCAAATGGGGTTCATAAGCACAAGATCAAGGCCAAAATAGGTTGTTACACCAACAACGCCAATTGATGTTGTTAAGCACACAAACAAGGGCAAATGAACTTCCTAAGCACAAGAACAAATGTAGATGAGCTTCATAAGCACAAGATCTAGGGCAAATTATGTTGCAAAGCACAAGAACAACGACAAATGAGGTTGTTAAGCACAAGATCAAGTTTAAATGATGTTGCTAAGTACAAGAAAAAGGGCAAAAGATGTTAAGAAGCATATGAAAGACGACAATTGAGGTTGTTAAGCACATGAACAAGGGCAAAGTTTGGTTCCTAAGTACAATAACAAATGCAAATGAGGTTCATAAGCACAAGATCAACGGTAAAAGAGATTGTTAAGCACACGAACAATGCCAATTAAGGTTGTTAAGCACACAAACAAGGGCAAATGAAGATCCTAAGCACAAGAACAAATGTAAATAAGATTAATAAGCATAAGATCAAGGGCAAATTATGTTGCAAATAGCAAGAACAATGACAAATGAGGTTGTTAGGCATAAGAACAAGTTTAAATGATGTTGCTAAGCACAAGAACAAGGGCAAAGGAGGTTAAGAAGCATATGAACAACGCCAATTGAGGTTGTTAAGCACACGAACAAGGGTAAATGAGGTTCGAAAGAAGAAGAAGAAATGGAAATGAGATTCATAAGCACAAGATCAAGGCCAAAAGAGGTTGTTAAGCACACGAACAACGCCAATTGAGGTTGTTAAGCACACAAGCAAGGTCAAATGAGGTTCCTAAGCACAAGAACATATGCAAATGAGCTTTATAAGCACAATATCAACGGCAAATTATGTTGCAAAGCGCAAGAACATCGACAAATAAGGTTGTTAAGCATAAGAACAAGTGTAAATGATATTGCTAAGCACAAGCACAGAGGCAAAAGAGGTTAAAAATCCTATGAACAACGATAATTGAGGTTATTAAGCACACGAACATGAGCAAATGAGCTTCATGTGCATAAGGCCAAATACAAATGAGGTTCATAAGCACAAGCTCAAGGGCAAAAGAGGTTGTTCCGCACACAATCAATGCCAATTGGGATTGTTAAGCACACAAACAAGGGCAAATGAGGTTCCTAAGCACAAGAACACATGCAAATGAGGTTCATAAGCACAAGATCAAGGCCAAAAGAGGTTGTTAAGGACACAAACAATGCCAATTCAGATTGTTAAGCACACAACCAACGGCAAATGAGGTTCCTAAGCACAAGAACAAATGCAAATGACATTCATAAGCACAAGATCAAGGGCAAATTATGTTGCAAAGCACAAGAACAACGACAAATGAGGTTGTTAAGCACAAGAACAAGTTTAAATGATGTTGCTAAGCACATGAACAAGATCAAAAGAGGTGAAGAAGTATATGAACGACGACAATTAAGGTTGTTAAGCACACGAACAAGGCCAAATGAGGTTCGTAAGCACAAGAAGAAATGCAAATGGGGTTCATAAGCACAAGATCAAGGCCAAAATAGGTTATTAAGCACACGAACAACGCCAATTGAGGTTGTTAAGGACACAAACAAGGGCAAATGAACTTCCTAAGCACAAGAACAAATGTAGATGAGCTTCATAAGCACAAGATCTAGGGCAACTTATATTGCAAAGTACAACAACAACGACAAATGAGGTTGTTAAGCACAAGATCAAGTTTAAATGATGTTGCTAAGTACAAGAACAAGGGAAAAAGATGTTAAGAAGCATATGAAAGACGACAATTGAAGTTGTTAAGCACAGGAACTAGGGCAAAGTTTGGTTCCTAGGCACAATAACAAATGCAAATGAGGTTCAAAAGCGCAAGATCAACGGCAAAAGAGGTTGTTAAGCACACGAACAATGCCAATTAAAGTTGTTAAGCACACAAACAAGGGCAAATGAATTTCCTAAGCACAAGAACAAATGTAAATAAGATTCATAAGCACAAGATCAAGGGCAAATTATGTTGCAAATAGCAAGAACAATGACAAATGAGGTTGTTAGGCACAAGAACAAGTGTAAATGATATTGCTAAGCACAAGAACAAAGGCAAAAGATGTTTAAAATCCTATGAAAATGATAATTGAGGTTGTTAAGCACACGAACATGAGCAAATGAGCTTCATATGCACAAGAACAAATGCAAATGAGGTTCATAAGCACAAGATCAAGGGCAAAAGAGGTTGTTCAGCACACAATCAATGCCAATTGGGATTGTTAAGCTCACAAACAAGGGCAAATGAGGTTCCTAAGCATAAGAACAAATGCAAATAAGGATAAGCAAAAGATCACGAGCAAAAGATCACGAGCAAAAGAAATTGTCAAGCACACGAACAACGCCAATTGAGGTTGTTAAGCACAAGAACAACGACAAAAGAGGTTGTCAAGCACAAAAACAACGACAAAAGAGATTAAGAAACATATGAACAACGACAATTGAGGTTGTTCAGCACACGAACAACGGCAAATGAGGTTCCTAAGCACAAGAACAAATGCAAATGAGCTTCATAAGTACAAGATCAACGGCAAATTATGTTACAACGCACACGAACAATGACAAAAGAGGTTGTTAAGCACAAGAACAAGTGCAAATTATGTTGCTAAGCACAAGAACAAGGGCACAAGAGATTAAGAAACATATGAACAACGACAATTGAAGTTGTTCAGCACACGAACAATGGCAAATGAAGTTCCTAAGAACAAGAAGAAATGCAAATGAGATTCATAAGCACAAGATCAAGACCAAAAGAGGTTGCTAAGCACACCAACACGCCAATTGAGGTTGTTAAGCACACAAACAAGGGCAAACGAAGTTCCTAAGCACAAGAACAAATGCAAATGAGCTTCATGAGCACAAGATCAAGGGCAAATTGTGTTCCAAAGCACAAGAACAACGACAAATGAGGTTGTTGAGCACAAGATCAAGTTTAAATGATGTTGCTAACCTCAAGAACAAAGGCAAAATAGGTTGGGAAGCATATGAACGACGACAATTGAGGTTGTTAAGCATAGGAACAAGGGCAAATGAGATTCCTAAGCACATTAAAAAAATGCAAATGAGGTTCATAAGCACAAGATCAAGGGCAAAAGAAGTTGTTCAGCACACGATCAACGCCAATTAAGGTTGTTAAGCACACAAACAAGAGCAAATGAGGTTTCGAAGCACAAGAACAAATGCAAATGAGGTTTATAAGCAATAGATCAAGGGCAAAAGAGATTGTTAAGCACACGAACAACGCCAATTGATATTGTGCTTGTGCTTTGCAACAACCACATTTGTCGTTGTTGTGGTGCTTTGTAACATAATTTGCCATTGATCTTGTGCTTATGAAGCTCATTTGCATTTGTTCTTGTGCTTAGGAACCTCATTTGCCCTTGTTTGTGTGCTTAACAACCTCAACTGGCGTTGTTCATGTGCTTAACAACCTCTTTTTGCCTTGATCTTGTGCTTATGAACCTCATTTGCATTTCTTCTTGTGCTTAGGAACCTCATTTTCCCCTGTTCGTGTGCTTAACAACCTCAACTGTCGTTGTTCATATGCTTCTTAACCTCCTTTGCCCTTCTTCTTGTGCTTAGCAACATCATTTACATTTGTTATTATGCATAACAACCTTATTTGTCATTGTTATTGCGCTTTGCAACATAATTTTCCATTGATCTTGTGCTTATGAATCTTATTTACATTTGTTCTTGCGCTTAGGAACTTCATTTGCTCTTGTTTGTATGCACAACCTCAATTGGAATTGTTCGTGTGCTTATCAATCTCTTTCGCCCTTGATCTTGTGCTTATGAACCTCCTTTGCATTTGTTCTTGTGCTTAGGAACCTCATTTGCCCTTGTTTGTGTGCTTAACTACCTCAATTGTCATCGTTCATCTGCTTCTTAACCTCTTTTGCCCTTGTTCACGTGCTTAGCAACATCATTTAAACTTGTTCTTGTGCTTAACAACCTCATTTGTCGTTGTTCTTGTGCTTTGCAACATAATTTGCCCTTGATCTTGTGCTTATGAAGATCATTTGCATTCGTTCTTGTGCTTAGTAACCTCATTTTCACTTGTTTGTGTGCTAAAAAAAATCAATTGGAGTTGTTCGTGTGCTTAACAACCTCTTTTGGCCTTGATCTTGTGCTTATGAACCTCATTTGCATTTCTTCTTATGCTTAGGAACCTCATTTGCCCTTGTTTGTGTGCTAAACAACCACAATTGGAGTTGTTCGTGTGCTTAACAAACTCTTTTGGCCTTCATCTTGGGCTTATGAACCTCATTTGCACTTCTTCTTGTGCTTAAGAACCTCATTTGCCCTTGTTCGTGTGCTTAACAACCTCAATTGTCCTTGTTCATGCTTCTTAACCTCCTTTGCTCTTGTTCTTGTTCTTAGCAACATCATTTACACTTGTTCTTACGCTTAACAACCTCATTTGTCGTTGTTCTTGCGCTTTACAACATAATTTGACCTTGATCTTGTGCTGATGACTCTTATTTACATTTGTTCTTGTGCTTAGGAAACTCATTTGCCCTTGTTTGTGCGGTTAACAACCTCAATTGGCATTGTTCGTGTGCTGAACAACCTCTTTTGCCGTAGATATTGTGCTTATGAACCTCATTTGCATTTGTTATTGTACTTATGAACCTCATTTGCCCTTGTTCGTGTGCTTAACAACCTCAGTTGTCGTTGTTCATATGTTTCTTAACCTCTTTTGCCCTTGTTCATGCGATTATCAACATCATTTAAACTTGTTCTTGTGCTTAACAACCTCATTTGTCGTTGTTCTTATGCTTGGCAACATAATTTGCCCTTGATCTTTTACTTATGAAGCTCATTTGCATTTGTTCTTGTGCTTAGGAACCTCATTCGCCCTTATTTGTGTGCTTAACAACCTCAATTGGCGTTGTCCGTGTGCTTAACAACCTTTTTTGGCCTTGATCTTGTGCTTTGAACCTGATTTGCATTTCTTCTTGTGCTTAGGAACCTCATTTGCCCTTGTTGTGCTTAATAAATTAATTAAAGAAGGTTTGAGGTTATGAACATTTCCCCCTTGTGGGATATAACCAAAATGGTGGCCTTGATTTTGTTGATAGCCATTGAATAAGGGATTATGTCGAGCATGGTTGTTGGCATGATTGTTCCCGTTGTTGGCTTGGTTTTGTGGTCCGAATTGAGGCATTGCGTTTGGATCCGGCATGTTGTTACGTTCATTGTTGTGACCGGTGTTGTCACCGTGCCCCTCTTGATCTTCGTATTCTTCCATGTAGGGCACTTCTTCAATTTCGGGATTTTTGCTTGGATTGTTTTGTGGAGGTTGAGGAGTGGATGTGGCTTCCGTTTCAATTCTTCTAGACCGTGTGTTTGGTCGAGAAGTAGAGGAGATCTCTGTATTGCTCTTCTTAGGTCTTATCTTTGGTGGCATGAAGCGCTGCAAAGGAGAAAAAGAAGGAACAAAGAGGAGTATTCGAGCAAAAATAAAATGAAAAGGAAAATTTCTGAAAATAAATCTTTAAAGTAAAAACTAAATTCTAGCTTTTATCCCCGGCAACGGCGCCAAAAAGCTTGTTGAGTATTTTGTGTATAGGGTTTTGGCTATATTTTTGTACTCAATTTACTTTTAAATTTATAAACCTAAATACTCAAAGATCGGTCGATTGCAAGCGCACAACCTATCAATGTAGCATAAAAGGTATCGATCCAAGGGATAAGGGGAGACTTCAATTTTTGCTCTAAAGAATAATTTCAGAATTTTGGTTTGTTTCAAAGTTTGTTTTAAAGTTTTAATTTCTAAAATCCTAAAGTTGGCGGGTTCAATACCCAAAGAGTTGAAGGTTTAAACAATAAAAACTAAGAAATAGTAAAGCGAAGTTAGGGTTTAACAAAGATTGGAGAATCTAGGGGCTTTCGGTCTACAATCCTTTATTTAATCCTATCTATTCGGTTTGTTTAAATTCATGTTTGATTTCGATGATGTTTCTAACCAAATATGTTAAAAAGGGTCACTTGCGTGAATTAGTAACGTACCTAGATGACTACAACTTCACGGTAAAGTACATCGCCCTAATCATCTAGGATATAAAGCTCTTGTTAGTCTCTCACCTCCTTAGATCTCGGTATTTAATAATTTAGCCGGTGAAGGCAACTCATACCAATCTCTAATTTGGTTCAAGATGTCCCGACTTAGGGTTTGATTCCAACCGTTAAATTTTATATCAAACTCTAACCTTAATTTCTGTAGTTCCGGCTTAGATTAAAAGATGGTGTTTCTCTAACCTAAATCCTAATGGCTTTGTGACATAATTGATACTATCCTATATGATCCTAAGCTACTTTGGAGTCTAAAAGACCTAAAGCGGGATAACTACAATTCAAGCACAAATTATGGGGATCACAAAGAATAAATCACAGAAATTAATAATCAAATCAAACAATCATCATAAAAACAAAAAACCAAATAGAATAGAATTAAATAAGTTCATGCATTTAACCTACACCCCTAGAGAGGAAGTTAGCCTCTCAGGAAGTTAGCCTCTCAACTCTCAATCTCACTTTTTGCTCTAAGTAGATGTGGAATATGAAATTTAATTGGTAGAGTATGGATTGATGCTTGGTTGAGCATAATTTTCCTTCTTTTATAGCCTAGAAACGTGGGGAGCAGTGTCCCACACGTTCTCCATGATCTGGCCTAGAAACGTGGCCAACCGGGCATGATCTGGCCTTCCAAAAATAGCAAAACTGCACTTTTAGTCTGAATGCGGCCCGCACTGCGGTCAATGCGGGTCGCACTGGGGGTTACTTTCCTTTTTTAACTTCCTGCGCCTTCGGAGTGCGGCCCGCACTGGGTTCACTGCGGGTCACATTCTTCCTTTTTCTGTTATTTCCCCTATTTCTGGTTTCCTTGAAATTTTTGCTAAGTCCTTAGTGCGGGTCGCATTCCCCTCAGTCTGGCATGTGGTTGAGCATATCATAAAGTGCGGACCGCATTACCCTGAGTGCGGGTCGCATTCTTTCTTCTTGTGGAGTGCGGCCCGCACTGATATCAGTGCGGGTCGCATTGGATTTGTTTCTTCAGAAATTCTTCCAAGTCCATAGTGCGGCCCACACTGACCTCCAGTGCGGGTCGCATTCCCCTCAGTTTGCTCGTTCTCCAGTGCTGAACTCCCAAAAATTGACTAAGTGCTGAGTGCGGCCTGCACTTACCACAGTGCGGGTCGCATTGAGGGTTTTTTCGCCGTTTTCTGCATTTAAAAGCAAGGAAATGTAATATTTTGATTCGAGATGCAATCTAGGTCTTTTATATACCAAAATACAAGATATTTAGAGCATTTTCATTGTAAAACTAAGATCGAATCATATCTAAATGTATATATATTTCACGCTTATCAAAATCCCCCAAGCTTGAACTTTGCTTCCTCAAGCAAAATCTAAACTTTGTTCAATGTTCGATCTTCTTAAATTAACTCTATATCAAGTATATTTCTTAATTCGAAAAATTTGTATGATCTTGTCAAAATTTAAAAATCTAAATGCAAAAATTTACAAAAATTTAGTTCAACCCTTTAAACAATTACGATTCACCCCACAATTCGCTTACTCTAACTTTCATTTCCTTAAAGGTTTAGAATTCTCAAATTTTTGGTAATCTAAATTTACTATGAAAAATTGCATTCTTATTTGCAGAAATTCTTTTTTTTTTAAATCCCCCAAACTTGAACCCTGCTTGCGTTAGAAAAATCATGGACCCCGTGTGTTGATATTTGCAAAATTTCATTTTTTTTTTCTTTTGTTGCTTTTATTTGATGACACTATAATTCTTTATCCTTTGGACAAAACCGGTTAATTATAGGTAGCTAACCCATACCCAACCGTTTTAATTCAAAAGTGCATTTGCATGCTCATGGTTCAACCCTTCCATGACACGAACTTACATGTTTAGTGCAAACCCGGTCACTTTACCAGGCAAACTAGCGGAGCAAAAGTGTCTATGTCTCATTGCTTTAAGTACGTCATGTCGCCGTAACATAAGCAAGCAGAGTCGTGTTTTCTTTATAAAAAATTTTGAATAATTTTTCAACATTTTTGCAAAAATATCATAAATACACACATCCTTAGGTAGTTCATACCCTCGGATATCCAAATTTTCTAAATTCATTTTCCGCATACAAGTCGCTTTTTTTCAAAGAAATAAATTTAAATACCTAAATTTGCATTTTCTAAAACATTTATTTCCACAAAGTTTTTCGCCAAATTATGTGGTTATTTCAAATTATTGCCCTTGTTCCTGTACTTAACAACCTCAATTGTAGTCGTTCGTATGCTTCTTAACCTCTTTTGCCCTAGTTCTTGTGCTTAGCAACATCATTTAAACTTGTTCTTGTGCTTTGTAACATAATTTGTCCTTGATCTTGTGCTTATGAAGCTCATTTGCATTTGTTCTGGTGCTTAGGAACCTCATTTGCCCTTTTTTGTGTGCTTAACAACCTCAATTGGCGTTGTTTGTGTGCTTAACAACCTCTTTTCGCCTTGATCTTGTGCTGGTGAACCTCATTTGCATTTGTTGTTGTGCTTAGGAAGCTCATTTGCTCCTGTTCGTGTGCCTAACAACCTCAATTGTCGTTGTTCATATAATTATTAACCTCTTTTGCCTTTGTTCTTGTGCTTAGCAATATCATTTACACTTGTTCTTGTGCTTAACAACCTCATTTGTTGTTGTTCTTGTGCTTTACAATATAATTTGCCCTTGATCTTGGGCTTATGAAGCTTATTTACATTTGGTCTTGTACTATGGAACCTCAGTTGCTCTTGTTTGTGTGCTTAACAACCTCAATTGGCGTTGTTCATGTGCTTAACAACCTCATTTGCCCGTATTTGTGTGCTTAACAACCTCTTTTGCACTTGATATTGTGCTTACGAACCTCATTTGCATTTGTACTTGTGCTTGTGAACTTCATTTACCCTTGTTTGTGTGCTTAACAACCTCAATTGTCGTTGTTCGTGCGCTTAACAACCTCAATTGCCGTTGTTCATATGTTTCTTAACATCTTTTGCCCTTGTTCTTGTGCTTAGCAACATCATTTACACTTGTTCTTGTGCTTAACAACCTCCTTTGTCATTGTTCTTGCTCTTAACAACCTCAATTGGCGTTGTTCGTGTGCTTGACAATCTCTTTTGCCCATGATCTTGTGCTTATGAACCTCATTTGCATTTGTTCTGGTGCTTAGGAACCTCATTTGCTCTTGTTTGCGTGCTTAACAACCTTAATTGGCGTTGTTTGTGTGCTAAACAACATCTTTTGCTCGTGATCTTGTACTAATGAACATCATTTGCATTTGTTATTGTGCTTAGGAACGTCATTTGCCCTTGTTCCCGTGCTTAACAAACTCAATTGTAGTCGTTCGTATGCTTCTTAACCTCTATTGCCTTTGTTCTTGTGCTTAGCAATATCATTTACACTTGTTCTTGTGCTTAACAACCTCATTTGTCGATGTTCTTGCGCTTTGCAACATAATTTGCCTTTGATCTTGCGCTTTTGAACAACATTTGCATTTGTTCTTGTGCTTAGGAATCTCATTTGCCCTTGTTTGTGTGCTTAACAACCTCAATTGGTGTTGTTCGTGTGCTTAACAATCTCTTTTGCCCTTGACCTATTGCTTATGAACCTCATTTGCATTTGTTCTTGTGCTTACGAACCTCATTTGCTCTTGTTTGTATGCTTAACAACCTTAATTGGCGTTGTTCGTGTGCTGAACAACCTCTTTTTCCCTTGATCTTGTGCTTATGAACCTCATTTGCATTTGTTCGTGTGCCTAGGAACCTCATTTGCCCTTTTCCCTGTGCTTAACAACCTCAATTGTCGTCGTTCATATGCTTCTTAACCTATTTGCCCCTTGTTCTTGTGCTTCGCAACATCATTTAAATTTGATCTTGTGGTTAACAACCACATTTGTCATTGTTCTTGTGCTTTGCAACGTAATTTGCCCTTGATCTTGTGCTTATCAAGTTCATTTGCATTTGTTCTTCTGCTAAGGAACCTCATTTGCTCTTGTTTGTGTGCTCGACAACCTCAATTGGAATTATTCGTGTGCTTAACAACATCTTTTGGCCCTGATCTTGAGCTTATGAACCTCACTTGCATTTGTTCTTGTGCTCTCATTTGCCCTAGTTCCTGTGCTTAACAACCTCAATTGTAGTCGTTCGTATGCTTCTTAACCTCTTTTGGCCTTCTTCTTGTGCTTAGCAATATCATTTAATCTTCTTCTTGTGCTTTGTAACATAATTGCCCTTGACCTTGTGCTTATGAAGCTCATTTGCATTTGTTCTTGTGCTTAGGAACCTCATTTGCCCTTGCTGGTGTGCATTTGTTTTTGTGTGCTTAACAACCTTTTTTGTCCTTGATCTTGAGCTTGTGAACCTCATTTGCATTTGTTCTTGTGCTTAGGAATCTCATTTGCCCTCGTTTGTGTACTTAACAACCTCAATTGTCGTTGTTCGTGTGCTTAACAATCTCTTTTGCCCTTGATCTTTTGCTTATGAACCTCATTTGCATTTGTTCTTATCCTTAGAAAGCTCATTTGCTCATGTTCGTGTGCTTAACAAACTCAATTGTCGTTGTTCATATGATTCTTAACATCTTTTGCCTTTGTTCTTGTGCTTAGCAATATCATTTACACTTGTTCTTGTGCTTAACAACCTCCTTTGTCGATGTTATTGCGCTATGCATCATAATTTACCGTTGATCTTGTGCTTATGAACCTCATTTGCATTTCTTCTTGTGCTTAGGAACCTCATTTGCCATTGTTTCTATGCTTAACAGCCTCAATTGGCGTTGTTCGTGTGCTTAACAATCTCATTTGCCCTTGATCTTTTGCTTATAAACCACATTTGCATTTGTTCTTGTGCTTAGGAACCTCATTCGCTCTTGTTTGTGTGCTTAACAACCTTAATTGGCATTGTTCGTGTGCTGAACAACCTCTTTTTCCCGTTTATCTTGTGCTTATGATCCTCATTTGCATTTGTTATTGTGCTTAGGAACCTCATTTGCCCTTTTTCCTATGCTTAAAACCCTCAATTGTCGTCGTTCATATGCTTCTTAACCTTTTTTGCCTTGCTCTTGTGCTTAGCAACATCATTTAAACTTGATCTTGTGCTTATGAAGCTCATTTGCATTTGTTCTTGTGCTTAGGAACCCCATTTGCCCTTGTTTGTGTGCTTAACTAACTCAATTGGCATTGCTCATGGGCTTAACAACCTCTTTTGGACTTGATCTTGTGCTTATGAACCTCATTTGTATTTCTTCTTGTTCTTAGGAACCTCATCTGCCCATGTTCGTGTGCTTACAACCTCAATTGTCGTCATTCATATACTTCTTAACCTCTTTTGCCCTTGTTCATGTGCTTAGCAACATCATTTAAACTTGTTCTTGTGCTTAACAACCTCATTTGTCATTGTTCTTTTGCTTTGCAACATAATTTGCCCTTGATCTTCTGCTTATGAAGCTCATTTGCATTTGTTCTTGTCCTTAGGAACCCCATTTGCCCTTGTTTGTGTGCTTAACTACCTCAATTGGCGTTGCTCGTGGGCTTAACAACCTCTTTTGGCCTTGATCTTGTGCTTATGAACCTCATTGGCATTTCTTCTTGTGCTTAGGAACCTCATTTGCCCCTGTTCGTGTGCTTAACAACCTCAATTGTCGTTGTTCACATGCTTCTTAACGTTCTTTGCCCTTCTTCTTGTGGTTAGTAACATCATTTACACTTGTTCTTATGCATAACAACCTTCTTTGTCATTGTTCTTCCGCTTTGCAACATAATTTTCCATTGATCTTGTGCTTATGAATCTTATTTACATTTGTTCTTGCGCTTAGGAACTTCATTTGCTCTTGTTTGTATGCACAACCTCAATTGGAATTGTCCGTGTGCTTCTTTTTCCCTTGATCTTGTGCTTATGAACCTCCATTGCATTTGTTCTTGTGCTTAGGAACCTCATTTGCCCATGTTTGTGTGCTTAACTACCTCAATTGTCATCGTTTGTATGCTTCCTAACCACCTTTGCCCTTGTTCTTGTGCTTAGCAACATCATTTACAGATATTCTTGTTCTTAAAAACCTCCTATGTCGTTATTCTTGCGCTTAACAACCTCAATTGGCATCCTTCATGTGCTTGAAAATCTCTTTTGCCCTTGATCTATTGCTTATGAACCTAATTTGCATTTGCTCTTGTGCATAAGAACCTCATTTGCTCTTATTTGTGTACTTAACAACCTTAATTGGCGTTGTGTGCTGAACAATCTCTTTTGCCCTTGATCTTGTACTTATGAACATCATTTGCATTTGTTATTGTGCTTATGAACCTCATTTGCCCTTCTTCCTGTACTTAACAACCTCAATTGTAGTCGTTCGTATGCTTCTTAATCTCTTTTGCCCTAGTTCTTGTGCTTAGCAACATCATTTAAACTTGTTCTTGTGCTTTGTAACATAATTTGTCCTTGATCTTGTGCTTATGAAGCTCATTTGCATTTGTTCTGGTGCTTAGGAACCTCATTTGCCCTTTTTTGTGTGCTTAACAACCTCAATTGGCGTTGTTTGTGTGCTTAACAACTTCTTTTCGCCTTGATCTTGTGCTGGTGAACCTCATTTGCATTTGTTGTTGTGCTTAGGAAGCTCATTTGCTCCTGTTCGTGTGTTTAACAACCTCAATTGTCGTTGTTCATATGATTATTAACCTCTTTTGCCTTTGTTCTTGTGCTTAGCAATATCATTTACACTTGTTCTTGTGCTTAACAACCTCATTTGTCGTTGTTCTTGTGCTTTGCATCATAATTTGCCCTTGATCTTGTGCTTATAAATCTTATTTACATTTGTTCTTGTACTTAGGAACCTCATTTGCCCTTATGTGTGTGCTTAACAATCTCAATTGGCATTGTTCGTGTGCTTAACTACCACTTTTGCCCTTGATATTGTGCTTATAAACCTCATTTGCATTTGTTCTTGTGCTTATGAACTTCATTTGCCCAAGTTCGTGTGCTTAACAACCTCAATTGTCATTGTTCATATGTTTCTTAACCTCTTTTGCCCTTGTTCAAGTGCTTATCAACATCATTTAAACTTGTTCTTATGCTTAACAACCTCATTTGTCGTTGTTCTTGCTCTTTGCAATATAATTTGCCCTTGATCTTGTGCTATACTAAAGCTCATTTGCATTTGTTCTTGTGCTTAGAAACCTCATTTGCCCTTGTTTGTGTGCTTAACAACCTCAGTTGGCGTTGTTGATGTGCTTAACAACCTCTTTTGGCCTTGATCTTGTGCTTATGAACCTCATTTGCATTTCTTCTTGTGCTTAGAATGCGCATTTCCTCATGATCGTGTGCTTAACAACCTCATTTGTCGATGTTATTGCGCTTTGCATCATAATTTGACCTTGATCTTGTGCTTATGAATCTTATTTACATTTGTTCCTGTACTTAGGAACCTCATTTGTCCTTGTTTGTGTGTTTAACAACTTCAATTGGCATTGTTCGTGTGCTTAACAACCACTTTTGCCCTTGATATTGTGCATAGAAACCTCATTTGCATTTGTTTTTGTGCTTATGAACTTCATTTGCCCTTGTTCGAGTGCTTAACAACCTCAATTGTAGTTGTTCATATGTTTCTTAACATCTTATGCCCTTGTTCATGTGCTTATCAACATCATTCAAACTTGTTCTTGTGCTTAGCAACCTCATTTGTAATTGTTCTTGCGCTTTGCAACACAATTTCCCGTTGATCTTGTGCTTATGAAGCTCATTTGCATTTGCTCTTGTGCTTAGGAACCTCATTTGCCCTTGTTTGTGTGCTTAACAACCTCAATTGGCGTTGTTGGTGTGCTTAACAACCTCTTTTGGCCTTGATATTGTACTTATGAACCTAATTTTATTTTTTCTTGTGCTTAGAAAGCTCATTTGCTCATGTTTGTGCGCTGGACAACCTCAATTGTCGTTGTTCATATGATTCTTAACCTCTTTTTCCTTTGTTCTTGTGCTTAGCAACATCATTCAAACTTGTTCTTGTGCTTTGTAACTTAATTTGCCTTGATCTTGTATTTATGAAGCTCATTTGCATTTGTTTTTGTGCTTAGGAACCTCATTTTCCCTTGTTTGTGTGCTTAACAATCTCAATTGGCGTTGTTGGTGTGCTTAACACTTCTTTTGGCCTTGATCTTGTGCTTATGAACCTCATTTGCATTTGTTCTTGTCCTTAGGAAGCTCATGTGCTCATGTTCGTGTGCTTAACTAACTCAATTGTCGTTGTTCATATGATTCTTAACCTCTTTTGCCTTTGTTCTTGTGCTTAGCAATATCATTTACCCTTCTTCTTGTGCTCGACAACCTCATTTGTCGATGTTATTGTGCTTTGCAACATAATTTTCTGTTGATCTTGTGCTTATGAACTTCATTTGCATTAGTTCTCGTGCTTAGGAACCTTGTTTGCCCTTTTTTGTGTGCTTAACAACCTCAATTGGCGTTGTTCGTGTGCTTAACAATCTCATTTGCCCTTGATCTTTTGCTTATAAACCACATTTGCATTTGTTCTTGTACTTAGGAACCTCATTTGCTCCTGTTTGTGTGCTTAACAACCTTAATTAGCATTGTTCGTGTGCTGAACAACCACTTTTTCTCTTGATCTTGTGCTTATGATCCTCATTTGCATTTGTTATTGTGCTTAGGAACCTCATTTGCCCTTTTTCCAATGCTTAGAACCCTCAGTTGTCGTCGTTCATATGCTTCTTAACCTCTTTTGCCTTGTTCTTGTGCTTAGCAACATCATTTAAACTTGATCTTGTGCTTATGAAGCTCATTTGCATTTGTTCTTGTGCTTAGGAGCCCCATTTGCTCTTGTTTGTGTGCTGAACAATCTCAATTGGCGTTGCTCGTGGGCTTAACAACCTCTTTTGGCCTTGATCTTGTGTTTATGAACCTCATTTGCATTTCTTCTTGTGCTTAGGAACCTCATTTTGCCCCTATTCGTGTGCTTAACAACCTCAATTGTCGTTGTTCTTGCGCTTTGCAACATAATTTTCCATTGATCTTGTGGTTATGAATCTTATTTACATTTGTTCTTGCGCTTAGGAACTTCATGTGCTCTTGTTTGTATGCACAACCTCAATTGGAATTGTTCGTGTGTTTATCAACCTCTTTTGCCCTTGATCTTGTGCTTATGAACCTCATTTGCATTTGTTCTTGTGCTTAGGAACCTCATTTGCCTTGTTTGTGTGCTTAACTACCTCAATTGTCATCGTTCATATGCTTCTTAACCTCTTTTGCCCTTGTTCATGTGCTTAGCAACATCATTTAAATATTTTCTTGTGCTTAATAACCTCATTTGTCGTTGTTCTTGTGTTTTGCAACATAATTTGCCCTTGATCTTGTGCTTATGAAGATCATTTGCATTTGTTCTTGTGCTTAGTAACCTCATTTTCACTTGTTTGTGTGCTAAACAACCTCAATTGGAGTTGTTCATGTGCTTAACAACCTCTTTTGGCCTTCATCTTGTGCTTATGAACCTCATTTGCATTTCTTCTTGTGCTTAGGAACCTCATTTGTCCTTGTTTGTGTGCTAAACAACCTCAATTGGAGTTGTTCATGTGCTTAACAACCTCTTTTGGCCTTCATCTTGTGCTTATGAACCTCATTTGAATTTCTTCTTGTGCTTAGGAACCTCATTAGCCCTTGTTCGTGTGCTAACAACCTCAATTGTCATTGTTCATATGCTTCTTAACCTTCTCAATTGGCAATCAGTAAGGTACACTGGTTGACCATATAAGATAAGTGTAGTGATTAGATGATGGCCATGTTCTACAGGTTATACGATAAAGAGTTATCGATCTAATCGCACATGTGCATACATGGAGATGTATGGCACTGGACAGACCCAAAAATGAAATATCATATGGATTGTGTTCTGTGTCATTGATATTTCATTGCGTCTAGAATTCTTTGGTTGAGATATTTATTTTTTCTTATATAAGGGATGTGTATTGTTGGTACTGTCCAACGCTTCTTTAACCAGGAGTTATAAAGGCAGTTACTGCAGTGCATATAACTTATGCTGAAGAACAATACGTATCAAGAAACCATTGTCCCTTATATGTTAATATAAGTGATGATATCTTTGGGCCCCTTGATAAAGTTTGTATTACGTGCATGCAATATGATTATATGATAATCATATCATAATTAAACTTCAGGAAATCAAGAAATAATAATTAGTAAGGATGGCACATTCCTACCTTACAATTATTTGGATATCATGTGGCAAGAAATTGACACAACAACATTTTTAATGTTACAGGGATCGTGATTTTGTATTGTGCTTTTCATCCACATCATTTGGGTAATCAATATACCATGGCTAGTTGTATCATTGATTTATGGAATTAAAATGTTTAATTCCATTGCCATAATGATGGGATCCCATAGGGTCACACCATATGAAAGATTAAAAGAAAATATATTAATAAAGCATATGTGATATGTATATAATATGTAATATGTTAATTATAAGGAGTTATAATTAATTTGTACAAATTATATATTATTAATATATGAACAATCTTATGACATGGAGATGTTATAAAATAATCCTAGTAATATTTAAAGTATGTGTGACATATTTTAAATAGCTTTAGACACATGAGAGATGCATATAAATTAATATAGAATATTAATTTATATGTTGGCCTTTTAAAGTATGGGATTGTGGACTTAATTTAATATTAATATGATTAGTATGTTTAAGCCCAAAACCCAAATACATGATATTTCAGCTGGAGAGAATTGATTAGTAATGGCATAATTTAAGGAATATTAAATATGTCATTAAACCTAATCAATTTCATAAAAGAGGAGAGAAATTTCGGGACAGATTTTAAGGTAACTTTGAACAGAGATTTGAAAGGGCAAACCTTAACTATTTTGGATGGACCTATGGAATTTGAAGCCCTTTGAGTTTAGAATCCAACAGTGAAGGTTTCAAGTCGTTTGGAGTTACCTAGAGAAAGATATATCAGTTTTAGTACCGAAAGGTCAGAAATTATGTGTATATTCTCTTAGCCGAAATTTATCTCTCTATCTCTCATTCTCTCCCATTTTCTCTCATGTGTTGAGATCTAGAAATCATCTAAGAATATTTCAGAAATTAACAAGAGGGTTAAAACTAGGATTAAGGTTCTACTTGTGAATCTCTTACTAGCCTTAGAGATACAAGTATTTCTTTAATCTTTCGGTGGATACCTAAGGAGGCTCGTCATTTGAAGGGCTAAAGCACAACCATCGTCGAAAGACAAATGGAATAAGAAGTTGCTAACTGAAAAACCCTTCTTAATTTGATTTGGAGATCAAATATAAGGTATTGTATTATTCACTTCTTGATTAGGCTAATTAATATTATTTCTTGCACTTACAATAACTAGATCATTTGTTTTGAATCGAATAAAATTTTTGTTTTATTCCTTGCTATCTAAGCATCAAAACCTTCATAGCAACCTCATTTGTAGTTGTTCTTGCGCTTTGCAACACAATTTCCCGTTGATCTTGTGCTTATGAACCTCATTTGTATTTGCTCTTGTGCTTAGGAACCTCATTTGCCCTTGTTTGAGTGCTTAACAACCTCAATTGGCGTTGTTGGTGTGCTTAACAACCTCTTTTGGCCTTGATATTGTGCTTATGAACCTCATTTTATTTTTTCTTGTGCTTAGAAAGCTCATTTGCTCATGTTTGTGCGCTTAACAACCTCAATTGTCGTTGTTCATAAGATTCTTAACCTCTTTTGCCTTCGTTCTTGTGCTTAGCAACATCATTAAAATTTGTTCTTGTGCTTAACAACCTCATTTGTCGATGTTCTTGCACTTTGCAACATAATTTGACTTTGATCTTGTGCTTATGAATCTTATTTACATTTCTTCTTGTGCTTAGGAACCTCATTTTCCCTTGTTTGTTTGCTTCACAACGTCAATTGGCATTGTTCGTGTGCTTAACAACCTCTTTTGCCCTTGATATTGTGCTTATGAACCCCATTTGCATATCTTCTTGTGCCTATAAACTTCATTTACCCTTGTTCATGTGCTTAACAACCTGAATTGTCGTTATTCATTTGTTTCTTAACCTCTTTTGCCCAAGTTCTTGTGCTTAGCAATATCATTTACACTTGTTCTTATGCTTAACAACCTCATTTGTCGTTGTTCCTGTGCTTTGCAACATAATTTTCCCTTGATCTTGTGCTTATGAACCTCATTTGCCTGTGTTCTTGCGCTTAACAACCTCAATTGGCATTGTTCGTGTGCTTGACAATCTCATTTGCCCTTCATCTTGTTATGAAACTCATTTGCATTTGTTATTGTGCTTAGGAACCTCATTTGCCCTTGTTTGTGTGCTTAACAACCTTAATTGACGTTGTTTGTGTGCTGAACAACCTCTTTTGCCATTGATCCTGTACTTATGAACATCATTTGCATTCGTTATTGCGCTTAGAAACCTCACTTGCCCTTGTTCCTGTGCTTAACAAACTCAATTGTAGTCGTTCGTATGATTCTTAACATCTTTTGCTCTTGTTCTTGTGCTTGGCAACATCACTTAAACTTGTTCTTATGCTTTGTAACGTAATTTGCCCTTGATCTTGTGCTTGTGAAGATCATTTGCATTTGTTATTGTGCTTATGAACCTCATTTGCCCTTGTTTGTGTACTTAACAACCTCAATTGGCGTTGTTGGTGTGCTTAACAACCTCTTTTGGCCTTGATCTTGTGCTGCTGAACCTCATTTGCATTTGTTCTTGTCCTTAGGAAGCTCATTTGCTCATGTTCGTGTGCTTAACAACCTTAAATGGCGTTGTTCGTGTGCTGAACAACCTCTTTCCCCTTGATCTTGTGCTTATGATCCTCATTTGCATTTGTTATTGTGCTTAGGAACCTGATTTGCCCTTTTTCCTGTGCTTAACAACCTCAATTGTCGTTGTTCGTACGCTTCTTAACCTCTTTTGCCCTTGTTCTTGTGGTTAGCAACATCATTTGCATTTGATCTTGTGCTTAGGAACTTCATTTGTCCTTGTTTGTGTGCTTAACAACCTCAATTGGCGTTGTTCGTGTGCTTAAGAATCTCATTTGCCCTTGATCTTTTGCTTATAAACCACATTTGCATTTGTTCTTGTACTTAGGAACCTCATTTGCTCTTGTTTGTGTGCTTAACAACCATTATTAGCGTTGTTCGTGTGCTTATCAACCTCTTTTTCCCTTGATCTTGTGCTTATAATCCTCATTTACATTTGTTATTGTGCTTATGAACCTCATTTGCCCTTCTTCCTGTACTTAACAACCTCAATTGTAGTCGTTCGTATGCTTCTTAACCTCTTTTTCCCTAGTTCTTGTGCTTAGCAACATCATTTAAACTTTTTCTTGTGCTTTGTAACATAATTTGTCCTTGATCTTGTGCTTATGAAGCTCATTTGCATTTGTTCTGGTGCTTAAGAACCTCATTTGCCCTTTTTTGTGTGCTCAACAACCTTAATTGGCATTGTTGGTGTGCTTAACAACCTCTTTTCGCCTTGATCTTGTGCTGGTGAACCTCACTTGCATTTGTTGTTGTGCTTGGGAAGCTCATTTGCTCCTGTTCGTGTGCTTAACAACCTCAATTGTCGTTGTTCATATGATTATTAACCTCTTTTGCCTATGTTCTTGTGCTTAGCAATATCATTTACACTTGTTCTTGTGCTTAACAACCTCGTTTGTCTTTGTTCTTGTGCTTTCTAATATAATTTTCCCTTGATCTTGTGCTTATGAAGCTTATTTAGATTTGGTCTTGTGCTTTGGAACCTCAGTTGCCCTTGTTTGTGTGCTTAACAACCTCAATTGGCGTTGTTCATGTGCTTAACAATCTCATTTGCCCGTGTTTGTGTGCTTAACAACCTTTTTTGTCCTTGATATTGTGATTGTGCTTGTGAACTTCATTTACCCTTTTTTGTGTGCTTAACAACCTCACTTGGCGTTGTTCATGTACTTAACAACCTCAATTGTCGTTGTTCCTGTGTTTCTTAACATCTTTTGCCCTTGTTCTTGTGCTTAGCAACATCATTTACACTTGTTCTTGTACTTAACAACCTCCTTTGTCGTTGTTCTTGCACTTAACAACCTCAATTAGCGTTGTTTGTGTGCTGAACAACCTCTTTTGCCAGTGATCTTGTACTAATGAATATCATTTGCATTTGTTATTGTGCTTAGGAACCTCATTTGCCCTTGTTCCCGTGCTTTACAAACTCAATTGTAGTCGTTCGTATTCTTCTTAACCTCTTTTGCCTTTGTTCTTGTGCTTAGCAATATCATTTACACTTGTTCTTGTGCTTAACAACCTCATTTGTCGATGTTCTTGCGCTTAGCAACATAATTTGCTGTTGATCTTGCGCTTTTGAACATCATTTGCATTTGTTCTTGTTCTTAGGAACCTCATTTGCCCTTGTTTGTGTGCTTAACAACCTCAATTGGTGTTGTTCGTGTGCTTAACAATCTCTTTTTCCCTTGATCTATTGCTTATGAACCGCATTTGCATTTGTTCTTGTGCTTAGGAACCTCATTTGCTCTTGTTTATATGCTTAACAATCTTAATTGGCGTTGTTCGCACGCTGAACAATCTCTTTTTTCCTTGATCTTGTGCTTATGAACCTCATTTGCATTTGTTCTTGTGCCTAGGAACCTCATTTGCCCTTTTCCCTGTGCTTAACAACCTCAATTGTCGTCGTTCATATGCTTCTTAACCTATTTTCCCCATGTTGTTGTGCTTCGCAACATCATTTAAATTTGATCTTGTGCTTAACAACTTCATTTGTCGTTGTTCTTGTGCTTTGCAACGTAATTTGCCCTTGATCTTGTGCTTATGAAGTTCATTTGCATTTGTTCTTCTGCTAAGGAACCTCATTTCACCTTGTTTGTGTGCTCGACAACCTCAATTGGCATTATTCGTGTGCTTAACAACCTCTTTTGGCCCTGATCTTGAGCTTATGAACCTCACTTGCATTTCTTCTTGTGCTTAGGAACCTCATTTGCCCTTGTTCCTGTGCTTAACAACCTCAATTGTAGTCGTTCGTATGCTTCTTATCCTCTTTTGCCCTTCTTCTTGTGCTTAGCAACATCATTTAAACTTGTTCTTGTGCTTTGTAACATAATTTGCCCTTGACCTTGTGCTTATGAAGCTCATTTGCATTTGTTCTTGTGCTTAGGAACCTCATTTTCCCTTGTTTGTGTGCATTTGTTTTTGTGTGCTAAACAACCTTTTTTGGCCCTGATCTTGTACTTATGAACCTCATTTGCATTTGTTTTTGTGCTTAGGAAGCTCATTTACTCATGTTCGTGTGCATAACAACCTCATTTACAGTTGTTCTTGTGCTTAACAACCTCATTTGTCGTTGTTCTTGTGCTTTGCATCATAATTTGCCGTTGATCTTGTGCTTATGAACCTCATTTACATTTCTTCTTGTGATTAGGAACCTCATTTGCCCTTGTTTCTATGCTTAACAGCCTCAATTGGCGTTGTTCGTGTGCTGAACAACCTCTTTTTCCCTTGATCTTGTGCTTATGATCCTATTTGCATTTGTTATTGTGCTTAGGAACCTCATTTGCCATTTTTCCTATGCTTAAAACCCTCAATTGTCGTCGTTCATATGGTTCTTAACCTCTTTTGCCTTGTTCTTGTGCATAGCAACATCATTTAAACTTGATCTTGTGCTTATAAAGCTCATTTGCATTTGTTCTTGTGCTTAGGAACCCCATTTGCCCTTGTTTGTGTGCTTAACTACCTCAATTGGCGTTTTTCGTGGACTTAACAACCTCTTTTGGCCTTGATCTTGTCCTTATGAACCTCATTTGCATTTATTCTTGTTCTTAGGAACCTCATTTGCCCTTGTTCGTGGCTTAACAACCTCAATTGTCATTGTTCATATGTTTCTTAACCTCATTTGCCCTTGTTCTTGTGCTTAGCAACATCATTTAATTGTTCGTATGCTTAACAACCTCATTTGTCATTGTTCTTGCGCTTTGCAACAAAATTTGCCCTTGATCAGGTGCTTATGAATGCTATTTACATTTGTTCTTGTGCTTAGGAACTTCATTTGCCCTTGTTTGTGTGCCTAACAACCTCAGTCGGCATTGTTCGTGTGCAGCCGCTTTTGTCCTTGATCTTGTGCTTATGAACCTCATTTCCATTTGTCCTTGTCCTTAGGAAGCTCATTTGCTCATGTTCGTGTGCTTAACAACCTCAATTGTCGTTGTTCATATGATTCTTAACCTCTTTTTCCTTTGTTCTTGTGCTTAGCAATATCATTTACACTAGTTCTTGTGCTTAACAACCTCATTTGTTGATGTTCTTGCGCTTTGCTACATAATTTGCCGTAGATCATGTGCTTATGTACCTCATTTGCATTTGTTCTTGTGCTATGGAACCTCATTTGCCCTTGTTCGTGTGCTTAACAATCTCAATTGTTATTGTTCTTGCTCTTTGCATCAATATTTGTACTTGATCTTGTGGTTATGAAGCTCATTTGCATTTGTTCTTGTGCTTAGGAACCTCATTTTCCCTTGTTTGTGTGCTTAACAACCTCAATTGACGGTGTTCGTGTTCTTAACAATCTCTTTTTCCCTTGATCTTTTGCTTATGAACCTCATTTGCATTTGTTCTTATGCTTAGGAACCTCATTTGCTCTTGTTTGTGTGCTTAACATCCTTAATTAGCGTTGTTCGTGTGCTGAACAACCTCTTTTGCCCTTGATCTTGTGCTTATAAATCTCATTTCAATTTGTTATTGTGCTTAGGAATCTCGTTTGCCCTTGTTCGTGTGCTTAACAACCTCAATTGGCGTTGTTCGTGTACTTGACAATCTCTTTTCCCTTGATCTTTTGCTTATGTACCTCATTTGTATTTTCTTCTTGTGCTTAGCAATATCATTTACATGTTCTTGAACTTGATAACCTCATTTGTTGATGTTATTACGCTATGCAACATAATTTGCCGTTGATCTTGTGCTTATGAACCTCATTTGCATTTGTTCTTGTGCTTAGGAACCTCGTTTGCCCTTGTTTGTATGCTTAACAACCTCAATTGGCGTTGTTCGTGTACTTACCAATCTCATTTGTCCTTGACCTTTCGCTTATAAACCACATTTGCATTTGTTCTTGTGCTTAGGAACCTCCTTTGCTCTTGTTTGTGTGCTTCACAACCTTAATTGGCGTTGTTTGTGTGCTGAACAACCTCTTTTGCCCTTGATCTTGTGCTTATGAACATCATTTGCATTTGTTACTGTGCTTAGGAACCTCATTTGCCTCTGTTCATGTGCTTAACAACCTCAATTATAGTCGTTCATATGCTTCTTAAGCTCTTTTGCCCTTGTTCTTTTTCTTAGCAACATCATTTAAACTTGTTCTTGTGCTTTGTAACATAATTTGCCCTTGATCTTGTCTTTATGAAGGTCATTTGCATTTGTTCTTGTGCTTAGGAACCTCATTTGCCCTTGTTTGTGTGCCTAACAACCTCAATTGGCGTTGTTGGTGTGCTTAACAACCTCTTTTGGCCTTGATATTGTCCTTATGAACCTCATTTGCATTTGTTCTTGTGCTTAGGAAGCTCATTTGCTCATGTTCGTGTGCTTAACAACCTCAATTGTTATTGTTCATATGATTCATAACCTCTTTTGCCTTTGTTCTTGGGCTTAGTAATATCATTTACACTTGTTCTTGTGCTTAACAACCTCATTTGTCGATATTCTTGCGCTTTGCAACATAATTTGCCGTTGATCTTGTGCTTATGAACATCATTTGCATTTGTTCTTGTGCTTAGGAACCTCATTTGCCCTTGTTAGTGTGCTTAACAACTTCAATTATTGTTGTTCTTGCTCTTTGCATCATAATTTTTCCTTAATCTTGTACTTATGAACTTCATTTGCATTTGTTCTTGTGCTTAGGAAGCGCATTTGCTCATGTTCGTGTGCTTAACAACCTCATTTGTCGATGTTATTGCGCTTTGCATCATAATTTGACCTTGATCTTGTACTTATAAATCTTATTTACATTTGTTCTTGCACTTAGGAACCTCATTTGTCCTTATTTGTGTACTTAACAACCTCAATTGGCATTGTTCGTGTGCTTAACTACCACTTTTGCCCTTGACATTGTGCTTATAAACCTCATTTGCATTTGTTCTTGTGCTTATGAACTTCATTTGCCCATGTTCGTGTGCTTAACAACCTCAATTATCGTTATTCATATGTTTCTTAACCTCTTTTGCCCTTGTTCATGTGCTTATCAACATCATTTAAACTTGTTCTTATGATTAACAACCTCATTTGTCGTTGTTCTTGCTCTTTGCAACATAATTTGCCCTTGATTTTGTGCTTATGAAGCTCATTTGCATTTGTTCTTGTGCTTAGGAACCTCATTTGCTCTTGTTTGTGTGCTTAACAACCTCAATTGGCGTTGTTGATGTGCTTAACAACCTCTTTTGGCCTTGATCTTTGTACTTATGAACCTCATTTGCATTTCTTCTTGTGCTTAGGATGCGCATTTGCTCATGATCGTGTGCTTAACAACCTCATTTGTCGATGTTATTGCGCTTTGCATCATAATTTGACCTTGATCTTGTGCTTATGAATCTTATTTACATTTGTTCCTGTACTTAGGAACCTCATTTGCCCTTGTTTGTGTGTTTAACAACCTCAATTGGCATTGTTCTTGTGCTTAACAACCACTTTTGCCCTTGATATTGTGCTTAGAAACCTCATTTGCATTTGTTCTTGTGCTTATGAACTTCATTTGCCCTTGTTCGAGTGCTTAACAACCTCAATTGTAGTTGTTCATATGTTTCTTAACCTCTTATGCCCTTGTTCATGTGCTTATCAATATCATTTAAACTTGTTCTTGTGTCTAACAACCTCATTTGTAGTTGTTCTTACGCTTTGCAACACAATTTTCCGTTGATCTTGTGCTTATGAAGCTCATTTGCATTTGCTCTTGTGCTTAGGAACCTTATTTGCCCTTGTTTGTGTGCTTAACAACCTCAATTGGCGTTGTTGCTGTGCTTAACAACCTCTTTTGGCCTTGATATTGTGCTTATGAATCTCATTTTATTTTTTCTTGTGCTTAGGAAGCTCATTTGCTCATGTTCGTGCGCTTAACAACCTCAATTGTCATTGTTCATATGATTCTTAACCTCTTTTGCCTTTGTTGTTGTGCTTACCAACATCATTCAAATTTGTTCTTGTTCTTAACAACCTCATTTGTCGATGTTCTTGCACTTTGCAACATAATTTGACTTTGATCTTGTGCTTATGAATCTTATTTACATTTCTTATTGTGCTTAGGAACCTCATTTGCCCTTGTTTGTGTGCTTAACAATCTCAATTGGCGTTGTTGGTGTGCTTAACAACTTCTTTTGGCCTTGATCTTGTGCTTATGAACCTCATTTGCATTTGTTCTTGTCCTTAGGAAGCTCATGTGCTCATGTTCGTGTGGTTAACAACCTCAATTGTCGTTATTCATATGATTCTTAACCTCTTTTGCCTTTGTTCTTGTGCTTAGCAATATCATTTACACTTGTTCTTGTGCTTGACAACCTCATTTGTCGATGTTATTGCGCTTTGCAACATAATTTGCCGTTGATCTTGTGCTTATGAACCTCATTTGCATTAGTTCTTGTGGTTAGGAACCTCATTTGTCCTTTTTTGTGTGCTAAACAACCTCAATTGGCGTTGTTCGTGTGCTTAAGAATCTCATTTGCCCTTAATCTTTTGCTTATAAACCACATTTGCATTTGCTCTTGTACTTAGCAATCTCATTTGCTCTTGTTTGTGTGCTTAACAACCTTAATTAGCGTTGTTCGTGTGCTGAACAACATCTTTTTTCCTTGATCTTGTGCTTATGATCCTCATTTGCATTTGTTATTGTGCTTAGGAACCTCATTTGCCCTTTTTCTTGTGCTTAGCAACATCATTTAAACTTGATCTTGTGCTTAAACGACCTTATTTGTCGTTGTTCTTGTGTTTTGCAACATAATTTGCCCTTGATCTTGTGCTTATAAAGCTCATTTGCATTTGTTCTTGTGCTTAGGAATCTCATTTGCCCTTGTTTGTGTGCTCGACAACCTCAATTGGCATTGTTCGTGTGCTTAACAATCTCTTTTGGCCTTGATCGTGAGTTTATGTACCTCATTTGCATTTCTTCTTTTGCTAATGAACCTCATGTGCCCTTATTCCTGTGCTTAACAACGTCAATTGTAGTCGTTCGTATGCTTCTTAATCTCTTTTGCCCTTGTTCTTGTGCTTAGCAACATCATTTAAATTTGTTCTTGTGCTTTGTAACATAATTTGCTTTTGGTATTGTGCTTATGAAACTAATTTGCATTTGTTCTTGTGCTTAGGAACCTCATTTGCCCTTGTTTGTGTGCTTAACAACCTCAATTGGCGTTGTTGGAATGCTTAACAACCTCTTTTGGCCTTGATCTTGTGCTTATGAACCTCATTTGCATTTGTTCTTGTGCTTAGGAAGCTCATTTGCTCATGTTCGTGTGCTTAACAACCTCAATTGTCGTTGTTCATATGATTTTTAACCTCTTTTGCCTTTGTTCTTGTGCTTATCAATATCATTTACACTTGTACTTGTGTTTAACAACCTCATTTGTCGAAGTTCTTGCGCTTTGCAACATAACTTGCCGTTGATCTTGTGCTTATGAACCTCATTTGCAGTTGTTCTTGTGCTTTGGAACCTCATTTTCCCTTTTTATGCGCTTAATAACCTTAGTTGGCGTTGTTCGTGTGCTTAACAACCTTTTTTGCCGTTGATCTTGTGCTTATGAACCTCATTTGCATTTGTTATTGTGCTTAGGAACCTCATTTATCCTTATTCGTTTGCTTAACATCTTCAATTGTCGTCGTTCATATACTTCTTAACATCTTTTGCCCTTGTTCTTGTACTTAGCCATATCATTTAAGCTTGTTCTTGTGCTTAACAACCTCATTTGTCGCTGTCCTTGCTGTTTCCAACATAATTTTCCCATGATATTGTGCTTATGAAGCTAATTTGCATTTGGTCTTGTCCTTAGGAACCTTATTTGCCCTTGTTTGTGTGCTTAACAACCCCAATTGGCGTTGTTAGAGTGCTTAACAACCTCTTTTGGACTTGATCTTAGGCTTAACAACCTCATGTTCGTGTGCAACATAATTTGCCCTTGATCTTGTGCTTATGAAGCTCATTTGCATTTGTTCTTGTATTTAGGAACCTCATTTGCCCATGTTTATGTGCTTGACAACTTCAATTGGCATTGCTCGTGTGCTTAACAACCTCTTTTGCCCTTGATCTTGTGCTTATGAACCTCATTTGCATTTGTTCTTGTGCTTAGCAACCTCATTTGCCGTTATTCGTGTGCTTAACAACCTCAATTGGCGTTGTTCTTGCGTTTTGCATCATAATTTGCCCTTCATTTGCCCTTGTTTGTGTGCTTAACAACCTTAATTGGCATTGTTCATGTGCTTAACAACCTGAATTGGCCTTGGCCTTGTGCTTATGAACCTCATTTGCAAATCTTCTTGTGCTTAGGAACCTCATTTACCCTTTTTCGTGTGCTTAACAACCACAATTGTCGTTGTTTATATGCTTCTTAACCTCTTTTTCCCTTGTTCTTGTGCTTAGCAATATCATTTAAACTTGTTCTTGTGCTTAACAACCTCAATTGTCGTTGTTCTTGCGCTTTGCAACATAATTTGTCCTTGATCTTGTGATTATGAATCTTATTTACATTTGTTTCTGTGCTTAGGAACCTCATTTGCCCTTGTTTATGTGCTTAACAACCTCACTTGGCATTGCTCGTGTGTTTAACAACCTCTTTTGGCCTTGATCTTGTGCTTATGAACCTCATTTGCCCTTGTTCGTGTGCTTAACATCCTCAATTGGCGTTATTCTTGCGCTTTGCATAAAAATTTACCCTTGATCCTGTGTTTATGAACCTCATTTGTCCTTGTTTGTGTGCTTAACAACTACAATTGGCGTTGTTCGTGTGCAACATCATTTGCATTTCTTCTTGTGCAACCTCATTTGCTCTTGTTTTTGTACTTAACAACCTTAATTAGCGTTGTTCGTGTGCTGAACAACCTCTTTTTCCTAGATCTTGTGCTTATGAACCACATTTGCATTTGTTACTGTGCTTAGGAACCTCATTTACCCATGTTCGTGTGCTTAACAACCTCAACTGTCGTCGTTCATATGCTTCTTAACCTCTTTTGCCATTGTTCTTGTGGTTAGCAATATCATTTAAACTTGTTCTTGTGCTTAACAACCTCATTTGTCGTTGTTCTTGTGCTTTAAACATAATTTGCCCTTGATGTTGTGCTTATGAAGCTCATTTGCATTTGTTCTTCGGCTTAGGAACGTCACTTGCCCTTGTTTGTGTGCTTAACAACCTCAATTGGCAATGTTTGTGTGTTTAACAACCTCATTTGCATTTGTTCTTGTGCTTAGGAACCTCATTTGCCCATGTTCGTGTGCTTAACAACCTCAATATGCGTTGTTTGTGTGCTTAACAACCTCTTTTGCCCTTGATCTTGTGCTTACGAATCTCATTTGCATTTCTTCTTGTGCTTAGGAACCTCATTGCCCCCGTTCATGTGCTTAACAACCTCAATTGCCGTTGTTCATATGCTTCTTAACTTTATTTGCCCTTGTTCTTGTGCTTAGCAATATCATTTACACTTGTTCTTGCGCATAACAACATCATTTGTCATTGTTCTTGCGCTTTGCAACATAATTTGCCCATGATCTTGTGCTTATAAATCTTATTTACATTTGTTCTTGTGCTTAGCAACCTCATTTTCCCTTGTTTGTGTGCTTAACAACCTCAATTGGCATTGTTCGTGTGCTTAACAACCATTTTCGCCCTTGATCTTGTGCTTATGAACTTCATTTGCATTTGTTCTTGTCCTTATGAACCTCATTTGCCCTTATTCGTGTGCTTCACCTCAATTGTCGTTGTTCATATGGTTCTTAACCTTTTTTGCCCTTGTTTTTGTGCTTAGCAATATCATTTACACTTGTCTTTATGCTTAACAATCTCATTTTCCCTTGTTCCTGTGCTTAACAACCTTAATTGCTGACGTTCATATGCTTTTTAACCTCTTTTTCCCTTTTACTTGTGCTTAGCAACATCATTTAAAGTTGTTATTGTACTTAACAACCTCATTTGTCGTTGTTCTTGTCCTTTGGAACATAATTTGCCCTTGATCTTGTGCTTATGAATCTTATTTGGATTTGTTCTTGTGCTTAGGAACCTCATTTGCCCTTATTGGTGAGCTTAACAATTTCAATTGGCATTGTTCGTGTGCTTAACAACCTCTTCTGGCCTTGACCTTGTGCTTATGAACCTCATTTGCTTTTGTTATTGTGCTTAGGAACCTCATTTACCCTTGTTCGTGTGCTTAAGAACATCAATTATCGGCGTTCATATGCTTCTTAACCTCTTTTATCCTTGTTCTTGTGCTTAGCAATATCATTAAAACTTGTTCTCGTGCTTATGAAATTTATTTGAATTTGTTCT